>JAVYIG010007198.1:0-105719 GCA_035222895.1 Strongylocentrotus droebachiensis | reverse complement strand
TAGTGGTATATCAGACCCTATTGCAGTTATTGTTATGGGGTTTGGGCCTGTTTTTAAATAAAATTCCTTTTAGCCCCTGCTATTTTATGCATGGCAAATGTTTATGAATTTGTTGTCCTAAAAGTGAGACCCCCACCCCCACTTTCATCCATATGTATTGTATTATTATTTTAGTATACCGGTAGGTCTTTTTTTTACCCCCCCCCCCCCCCTCCCCTTTTTTTTGGTAGTTGTTGCCAGAACTCTTTTGCACCTTTCCGTTGGTATATTGCTCTCTGCTTTGTGTATTTTTGTTATTGTGGTGGGCCTACACACTTCCCTCCCTATCACCATCCTCCCTACCACCATCTTATAACCAAAACAGAAAGAATACGAAAATTAGCATCCACACATTGGACGTAAAGACTCACTTATTCCAGGTCCATGCTTATACTATGCTTATAGAGGTTAAACCATGGCCCATGGGTTACATGTATTAAAGATAAAAATTGCTTGTACTTCAGGCCTAAGCGATTGTAAAGAGGGAAAAAATTGTGTGCTTATTCCCCGCCCTCCCCCCATCCCGACCCAACCTCTCTTACAATGTACAACCAGGGTGGGGGAGAATATGAAGAAAGCCAAGTCAGAATGCTTTGTTATGGTAGTATTACCTTTCCACCGAGCCAGCACCGCTCTTAGTGAATAGAACTGTCATCAAGCGGGCAGAAACTTTCCCACCGTTCTTCCTTTGCAGAGAGGAAAGCTGTGAAAATGCCCTCCATTCGAGTATGTGGGTCATCTGCGAGCAACGTCCTGTGCAGAATGTACAGCATCCTTGTGCAAATTGAGGCTGTTAAAGCCAGGGCTGTGACATTTACTGTATTTTCTGTCGAATGTATGTACCGCAACATACGTAACGAGCTTTAATGTTCTGTATGTAGGAACATCTTGTCCATTCAGAGCCAGAAGGGTGTTAACTCTGTGTTGAAGTATATGAATTAATGTCCTTCTGTCTCTAAACAAGAGATCTTATCTACATGTATATAAAGGTACGGTAATGAATATATCCTTGGTGAAACTGATTTGATTTGTCACATTAGGTATTAATGTGCCTATTCATGTCATAAACTACAAAGGAATCACAATCAACTGCAATCAATGTTTCCAAAATCATTTACTTGATAGTAAAGTTTATAAGGAACACTGAGCAAATGTATGTCATTGTAGAATTAGATGGCATCCCTCAAATTGAGTGTTTGTTACAAACTCTTGACTTAAAATTGTGAGGAAAGAGGGCCAACGGTATATGGATATAAAATCTTTCATGTAAAATTTCAAAAATACATGAATATATATTGAGGACTCTGTTACAAAATGAAGTTGCTTGTCATTCTACATAAGTATAATGCACTTTCATATAATAATTGACGAGTTCAGTTGATACCAAGAATGATTTTTTAAATTAAAATTTATTTCTTCTCTTCCCGTTTACAGGAAAGAAGGGAGGTGGGTTAACGCGTGGAGTCAGGAGTATAACAGCCAATCGTCTCTCTCGGGAGATTCAGACAGCCTCGCTAGTGGTGCTGTGAGAAGAAGAGAGAACCGGAGAGATAACTTCAACAAGAGACATACGCTTGTAGGAGTGGAGAATGCAGAAGACTTAGAGAATCTTGCGTTACTACAACATGTAAGTTCAAAGTTTGAAGTTTACATATGAGAGTTTAAATAAGTTTAAGTTTAAGACTTTGAGAATCTGATGTTACTGCAACATGTAAGTGAAATGTCTGTGAAAATAGCATTGATATTTCCTTTGGTCATGAAGTGCTAAACATGAGATATGTTTAGAATTATTTTTATCAAAATTGCTTAATTGAATATAAGTCAATATTCACTATTTCTCACAAATTGTTTTTAAGTACTGGTTGTGTTGGAAAATTTACCTTATAATTCAAAAGTTCAATTTAGAATTAAATTTTCTTTTGTGTAGTGTAAACTTTCTCTTACTTCTTCCAAAAATCTAAATACGGTAGACCTGCATGTAAAGTTTAGTGAAGATATTAACATTTTACAAGGTTCTTTTCCAGTTTGATCACTATTTCTACCATTAGAAAATAAGAAGGAAGTGGCTTTAAAAGTGAAAAGAATTAAAATTGACTGGTTGGGACACTTACAGTCAATTTTTTTCCACCTCAATTTACAGAATCGTTCTCCGAACAAAGTGAAAGAGAACCCGCTAGTCATGGAATATTTAAAGAGGAAATATCCAGAACACTCGGACAGGATCCAAGGTCGTGCTGCAGAGGTAACGTGACACTAAATCTCTTTATCAGAAGATTTCCGCTCTGGGGCTTTGCTAGAGTGGGTTGTTAGGGGCTACCCCTCCCCCCCCCCCCCCCCCAAACCCATATTTTCTGTCTGAAAAGTTAGCATCTTCTAAATCTTTGTTAAATTTAGTCACATGCCCTGCCTCTCTATTCATACATATAATAATCTAGCAATGCCTTTGGCTCCAACTGATTTCATTCGTTAAATCCCCATTTCCATATATCTCTTTACATGTATGTCTTTCTCTTTCTCTCTTTCTCTTACATACACTGTATGTATGAAGTAAGTGTTGAACAGGTAGAGGGAAATGTAGGGAGAAAAGAGACACATTAAACAGCCCCATTTGACAACACTTAATACAAAGGCAAAGATTAAATAATTTACAATTGAATCATGATGAGATAAAGAAAAGAATTGAGGCTTCTCGATGTTAAAGCTTGGCACCAAAAGTTCATTTGTCAGTTTCTATAAAGAGAGAGGGTTAAATGCACCTTCAAATCCCTGCCAAAACCCACACAAGTGCAGTGTACTTGGAAGGGATGACCTTGCTTTCTCGTCCAAAACCTTACAAATTTAAATTGAAAATTGGAAAAGACAGTAATCACAAGCCCTAGAAATGACTAATCCTACTAAAGATAAAGTTCTAGATATCATAGATGAAGAAAATTCCATCAGTTTAGAGGAATTTGTTCGTTTCAGCATTTTTAGGCTCTTTTGTGGAGAACAGGTTGTATGTAATTTGTTCTCATTGGAATTCATGTCGTGGAACGAGCGCATCAATTCCCTCATCGTAATGAAAATGGAAACATTGCCCGCGGCCATATTGCCTTAATGGGGTAAGAGGACAATGGGGATGAATTTTATTTCTCAAAATATCACTCGTCAAATTGAGTTTAAAGAGAAGGTTGAGTTCTGGGAAGAGGTGAAAAATAATTTGTGAGCATTACTCATTCTTATTATGCAAGTGTGGAAGAACATCAGTTAAGACATGTTCCCTGACAAGCATGGCTCTTCAAATGCCTTCATATTCTAAATATGCATGTAACAACGTAAAAATCGGGGGGGGCCGGCTTTTTACGCCACGTGTTCGTGTAGTCCCATATACATCTTTCTGTGCAAGTGTTTGTAACTTTACCAAGACTTGGCCAAATTTCTTATCATTTTGATGATTCCAGAACCTTGCAATACACACAAATTCTTATATGCTAAATGATCAACCTTTTCTGGTCGGTTCCACACCGTTTCTTTCACAATGCAATCGCATGACCAGAACTCAACTTCATCTTTAAGTTGATCTTAAAATGATTTCATCAGTTGGTTATACATGTACATTATGTACACTGAATTGGAGTGTGCGTGCACTTTGGTGGATCCACGTGAAGAGGAATTTTGATGATGCATTATGATTTCAAAGCATATGATTACCGGTAAACGTGATTCAGTATTGCTTCCAAATCAACCTCTTTACAGTGATCCAGTTCGCTTTTGCCTCCCAGGCACAGGTGACGCCAAATACTTAATTTAGTAATAATAACAATTTACAAGAATCTATTTTCTTTGGAAGAACTAGGTCATTGAGATGTGTCTTTTGCACGCTTGTTTCCATGAGCCTGTTTTGTGATGAAGCAGATAGTTGATATTTCTGCCTTGCGACACAGTTTACGAGAACCAAATATCATAGTACAGTACTACAGTTAGTGATTGTTAGTTTCTCCCATGAGTCATGGATAAATAGTTAAATTTGTAAATTGCAAATGTTACCTAATTTGGCTGGGAAAAGTGAGAATGGAAAAAAAAGGTTCAATAAGGTATGGTGATTTAAAAATAAGATACATCAAAATGGACATTGTTTAATTCTACTTGTAGCTAAGAAGCTAAGAATAATATGAATTTTATTCATGCTGCAATAGAAATAATGAATATAATAACTATCATCAAAGCAAAAGGGGTAACTCCTTAGGAATTACATACAATCGTCACCACTTCTTCCTTCACGTCACTATTTGGAGTCATTTTTCAACACCCATTTGAAAGTTTGACTGATTCCTTTAAAGGGGAAGTCCACCCTGATATTAAGTTAGTTTCAAAAGAAGCAGAAATATGAGAGAAACAGATCAGAGAGAGTTTGAGCAAAAAATCTGATGAAAAACAAGAAAGTTATGACATTTTGAAGTTGTGATAAATCCACAAAAAATGGCAACTAGCTGGGTCATTCCATCGGGTTGGGTCATAAATTGTGACATGAAGGTTCAAAATTCAGAGTTGGTGAAGAATTTTTTTATTGTTATATCCTGTTTCTAACACCAATCCTACAATAGATTCCATTGGAATTGTGTGTATTCCTTTGCACACTTACATTTAAAATGAAAAAACAGACACAACAAAATACCAACGTTACAAGGACATCTTTTTTTACTTGCTCATTTATTTTCTGACCTGAAACTTTGTTACAGTCTGTACTCCACTTTTTTTTGGTGTGGAAAACATTAAGATGATGGGAGCAATAGTTTAGAATACTCAAAACTTGAACACAGCAACATTATATCAACTTATAAACATGAAACAAATGAGGAACTAGCAATTTTCAGATCATGTTTTTCTTCTAAAGGGTTATCTTTTCTCTTGCATAGAAAATCTTGGCTGCATTCTAAGAAATGTGCCAATTAATTGATGCATGAAACATATTAAATGAGATGATAACACAAATGAAAGGAAAGCTGCAAGATTTATGGTCTATATTCACCTCAACACCTCGAAATACCAATGTTACATGGACATCATGTCCGTGTAACATCCGTATGATATTAGAGTTACTGACCTCTTATACTCATTTAAACATGACAGACTATATCAAATGTCATCTGAAATATCTTTCATCCATTGACCAGTAAATAAAAAAACAAAATATTCATACAATAGGTGTATTGGTTGATATTAATGATTAACTTTATACTTCTTCAAAATAGTGATTAGATTGGAAAGATCTTCGTTTCCAGGAATATTTTGATGACTTGTCATTTTGCCTGCTCTCTTGATCGATCTCTCTGCCGGAGCTGAATCCTCAGGCAGCAATCTAATAAATATGCATGAAAAGAAATAAATAAAAACAAATGAGTAAACAATATTAAATGAGATAAAAATAAAACAAAACTGTAAATTGCTTCTGTGACTTTTCATTTCAAAATGTGTGTTCTGGTTGATAATTATGAGTACTTGTACATTGTAACATTGTAAGAATTAAGGATGGAACAACTACACAGAGGATTGCAAGATGGATAGGGAGGCATCATCCTCACGTTGGCTAGTTTTGCATGCCCAAATAGAAGTAGGTATTTGGTTTTCATTTATTATTATTTATTATTCTTTTAAGTTCAATATTTGTGTTAAATTATTAATTTCTTAATTTTTTTTGTTTGTTGTTATTTATCATTATTGTTTTATATCTTATTTTTTTGGAGGGGAGGGTAGGTGGTGAAAACCCTTTAACCTCCCTTTAACCTTTGTAGGAGGGGGGAGTGGGAGCCACATGGCAAACATCAATAATGATTTTATTTTTAAAAAAAATATTTAAAAAAAATTATTTAAAACAAAAAATAATTTTTTTTTTTTTAATATGTATCCAATTCTAATTGAATCGGGGGAGGGGTCGCATGCCCTCTCCCCTTTAGCTCTCTCCATTTTTCTCTATCTCAACTCCAACCCCCTTTTTTGCCCAAAAGTTGGATATGTCGGGCCTTAGATTGAACTTCCTAACAATTTTAAATAACTTGTGTTTTTCCTTAGCTTAGCCATCATTTTTCAACGACAATTAATGGCATCATATAATTAATATTAATTAATTTAACAGTTGTGAGAAAAATTCTGAGGTATAGGAACATCAGTTATATCTTTATTTACGGGATTCTTATAACAAAATTCAATTTCTGTCTAAGAAATTAGCTTTTTAAGGGGAAAAGTCCGGCAACGATTTTGCATGTTTCGTTATAACACATATATCAGTATGTGGGACAACAGTAAAATATTCACTCACACGTGATGGTTTTAAAACCGTTTTAAGCTATAAATAACACAATTTAAAACGGAATTACATTTAAACAAAATGGAATTTCATTGTCTATGATAATAATTCGGGCTATAAAAATAACTTAAAATACATATTACGTACCAATTTGGGCGCTGACGGGCGAAAATGGCTGCCCGACGTTATATGGACATTGTCACGTTTGTGGTTGCAGCTCAGGGGTAGGTCGTCGCCAGGCCCCCCAAGCTCCGCCATTTTGTCCGGATCCATTAGAAGCTAAAATAAGCCCCCTTGCATAATTCATGAGCCTTATGAATTATGCATTCTGTAGGATGCTCCCCGCGAAAAGTGTACTGGAATGATGTTCACTACATGGTAAAAGACAATACGCGTATCAACGTAATTAGAGAGGTCAAATAATCTACTGTACGGAATTATGGGTAATTTATTCATCACGCTGCGCGCTAGCAACGCAAGTGATTCAGCGAATCAGCATGGATTATTCTGATGCGATCACCGTTAGCTGAAATACGCGCTCGAACGTGTATTATCGATCACCAGTAAAACAGCTGGTGTACCCAGGATGCATCTGGGAAGTGGACCTTAAAGTTCCACTCGTTGTTGTGTTGTTTGATCGAGTTTTAATGGCATGTATCATTCATTTATGAATATTTACGCCAACTAATTACATCATTACACCTATACTTATTAATATTCCAGCATTAGATTTTTCTGAAAATCTCTTTATTGACTAAAAAATGATAATAACCATCCATTTTCAACACATTCTCTGGCTATGATTATACATTTTAAATATGCCGATGTATTAAGTTGCCTTATTTTAGACAAACAAATTATGTGACACAGTGGATGGATTTTCCCCATCCACTCTCATCGTGACCTTAAAAATTCCCTTTCTCCATCTTTCGAAAAATATCGTCTGCAAGTTGTGTTCTCTTTACTGAACAACCTGTTGCAATTCCTTTCTGTCTCACTTTCAGTCGTACTTGTTATTATCACTCATTTGCATGCACTCGCTATCAACCATTCTATATTCACTCCATTACCCTCCACATTTCACTTGGATTCTCTTCACTTTTCCTTTTTGCAGCCTTTGCAGGAGCTTTGAACATTTTTAACGTACAGACCAGAGAGATCGGAAAGTATGTTAATCATTTTATTCAAATGTTCCAACTTGATACAAAGGAAAGTGAAACATTGTTTAATTTCATCTTGACATAAATGATTTCTTTTTTTTAAAGACAATTGAATTTAACACTGGAAATTTTGAATTGGCCGGGTTGCCTGCCACCCCCCCCCCCCCCCCCCCAGCCCCAAAGAAATAAACAACAACAACCCAGAAGTGGTACCAGGGTTTTAGTTAGGAAGCCCATGTCCTGCATAATTTTTATTTTAAAGAATATTTTTTTTTTATAAATAATCTTACATTGGTATACTGTTAATTTCACTGGGATACCATCCCTTTCCCTTAACAATAAACACTGCAATTATACTTATATTATTACTTCTAGCAACATAAATGCTATAATTCAAAACGTTTTTACTTTCTAAATCCTTCTAATATAAACATATGATAAATATAATATTGTTTACACTTTTGCAACCAGTTACATAATGTACATGGTCCATGTAGAAACAGCACCAGGAAGAGGATTGCAACCCCCCCCCCTGTTTTCTTAAGTTAAGAAGTATCAAAACATGATTCTATTAAAATTAGTAGTTTGGATACGAAAGGCAATGATGAAATGGCAGTCTGTCTATGTCTTTCTATATTTAATGCATTTAGAGGGTTGACTTTCAAACCTTCTTACATACAATACTTGAAGCAGCATTATACTGCAATAATGTAATACTCTACAAATCCTCTAAAATACAGAAGTCCATAGAGGTAAATGAATTTCAACATGTATAATTATAATTAAAATATCATTAATTAATTCAATCTTTGATATAGACTGGTAGATCTTTATCACTCAAATTTCAAGGAGAATCTTTCGGCCCAGTCCTCCCATAAGATGGTAGTTGACATTGTTAAAATGTTAATGTTTATTCATTGATGATTAGTTATCTTTGATCATTTGAAAGTTGACATGATGATAAATTCATTAGCTTTATTGAATGTGGTATTCTACAAATATATAATACAAATAATAAATAAATATCATGTAAATATTCAAGTTTAAACCCATCTCTACTGTCCTCTTTCATTATATGAGGGTGGCATCTTCAAGACGTAGTCCCATGTAGATGTCTCTTGCATTCATCAATAAAGTTGTAGCCTAGTTTTCAGAAGAAAGGGCTGTAACGATAACCCAAGTCTGTTGAATGGAAAAATGAAATAAGATACAGTGTATAAGAAAATCAACAATGACTAATAACATACACCCTCATACCTGCTCTGACAACATGACAAAGGACTGAAATTCACTTGGAGTTCTAGTGGGCAAACCAAAACTATTTTTCCTACAAGACTAGTTACTGACCACATCTTAGATTATTTCTGATGATCCCATTAAGATGATAGGCCTGCTGGAGCTTGGATCAGACAAGGTATGAAATAAGTAATATGTGTACAATGTACTTGTATTGTGAACTTGTGCTCATAATTGAATAATACTCGGTTAAGTATGGGACATAAAATGACCAAACAACTTGGACCAGAGAATGTACTGGAAATAATGATATTGAAACATACGTAATGTAGACTTATATTTCATCTATATAAATATTTTATTTTAAATCTAAATCACAATTGTGATATTCAGTATTCTTTTACAAGTAACGGACAATGAAAAATATCTTTGTCAGATCTATAACTTTCTGCATGATATGTGTTCTACAATAGTTTATTGGGGGTACCTACATTGTATATTAGCACACTTGCTCGTATGAAGTGTAGTAGGCCCGCATCTCTAGATATAGTGATTCTGCCAATATATGTTCTTTGTTCCTCTCCTGGGTTTGTAATCAGCATGCCTTCATCCTCCACTGTAGAGAAGCATCATCCTACATAAGAGAAAACAATGTAGGTACTTCAATTAAAAATTGATAATAATAGAAACATATCAACCATAATACATGATACATCCTATAAACAGACTTTCATTAATCTTATGTTGTGTTCTTCTTCATCTTCATTGCTCAAGAAGTGAAAGGACCACTTACAAAAAAAGTAATGAGGGGTCCTGTGTATACCCTACATATATGCTCATTATTATTATTATTATTATGTAGTGCTTTGAACGTGCATTAGACATCGTTCTTCTACACACAGGACCTCCTGTAAATAAGGACAAATCCCTTTGTAAACAAAGAAAGGGAAGAACTAGAATAAAATACCCCCTCCACTATATACACCTGCAACATAAACTTAGTTCCATTTCCTTTTTAGTGAATTAATAGGTGGTCGTTTAATATTTGTGTGCTAAATATCCTGAAAATTTTACCTGCATGGGACTTTCAGCTTCATCTTGAAAATATAAGAAATGTTGTAATGTCTACTCGTCAGTTAACTCCTTCAAGCTCTTCATCAGTTTCAATCTGTTGGATCAAAAAGAAAACAAAATCAATATGACAATCAAGGCGTCCCTTTCTCCAAAATAAAAATAGATCTAGCATGAAAGCTATTTTTTTTATGTCATGGTTGGCCTTAATTTTAATATGGTGTGGAAATCAACATTCCAATTTAATGGACCACAGACAAGAAGAAGTGGACTACATAAGTAAACATAATTGTGGACTAGGGGTCTTCTCTTACACAAATAGATTTATCAACATGAACTGCACAATTTGGAGAAGAAGAAATCTCTAAAACTAATAGGGGTCAGGCGCATACGCAGGTTAACCCCCCCCCCCTCCTTGAGCTTTTTTTATGTGTATGTTTTTCTGGAACCCCCCCCCCCCTTTTAAGTGTTGATTTTTTTTAAAATAAAATTAAAAATATTCACCCCCCCCCCCCCCTTGAAAAAATCCCGAGTACGCCACTGATATCTAGGGTCTAGATCTAGATCTAGTAGGTCTAGACTAGGTCTAGACTAGATCTAGTACTATGTCTATAGTAGTAGACTCTAGTAATGACAACTTGACAAGGACGCTGGACCCACACAAAATCTAAATATTAAATAAACAAATCCTATAGATCTAGTGTTGATGTTTTTTAAATATATTTTATAAATAAGTTTCAGGTTTACATCTAAATGAATAGGATTTGGAGTTGTTTGATTATCAATGGTCACAGATAATTTTGGTCTAAATAAAGTTGACAAGCACCGCGTACCGATGATGCAACTGAGCGAACGGACGGCACCGATATTGATAAGTAAAGCCATCAGAGTCCACATCTACTAAAGATTTTATCAAGAATTAATCCACTTGGATTATATAAAAAATCATGTTTCGTAGATTATTTTAAGGTGTAACGTTAAATCTAGATTTAAATTAAATCGGTGATTGGTGAATTAGATTCATGATGACGATCAGATCTGAAATAAAACTTGATTAGAAAGTTTGATCTTGATGCAAATGAGCACCGAAATTCCCCGGGCTAGGCCTGCCGGAACCCCGGGGCCCTAACTGGAGTACTAGGGTGAAATGACGGCAAACCGCAGTCAAACTACTTCATGACGATGAAAATCAAAGTGCAATTTCAAGAGCAATATTTAACTAGTTTTTTCCCCAAAAATCTGTTGAAAACTGTCACCAAATGTAACGAAATTACCGTACATCACGAAGACTATTGCAGCTTTTTCAAAATTGATGACTAAATTCACTTAATCTACTCATATTTCAATCAATTACTCACCCATTCTCAATGAACTAACTCTTCTCAGTTTGTGCGAGTGTAGTAGCGTCGTGCATAAATCTGCATATTTAAAGTGACGCAATGAGGTCAAATATATTATCCGGTTTCTTAAACGATACTATCGATAAAATACATATTCATGAGGCTCTTATCCAATCAGAAAGCCGCCACGGGTGCTTATTTTGTCTTCAAATGATCCAAAAGAGGCGGAGCCTAATCCCATTCGTCTGCATGGTTTCCGCGCGTGCTGCTTTCCGTCTAGTAATTATATTTAAACGTCTTTGGTCGTCGCACACCATCAAAAAACATGTGTGCGCGTTCGTGAATAACTAGCAGGTCATTTTAACACCAAAAACTGAAGCTAGCGGGCTGGTTTGATCTCAAACACCGTAATTTCACACCGACGTTACCAAATTATGAAGGACATCGCGGGGGATTGTTGTGGTAAATTAATTATTTTCTTGTATTTACCGACCGATTTAATCGTCATTCTTTTAACATATGTTCATCAGGGGTTGTACCTTCCTAATAAGATGAAAGTTTCTGAGAAAATAGCCTGCTAAATTTGTGTAAAATGTTAGATTACCGCCGTTACGAAAAAAGTGCTTAGGACATTGTTGGTAACGTCGGTATTGTGTTTTTTCAATATGGGATAACTTGCCGATTTTTTGCACATTTCACCTGAGCTTCTCAGACATAGTAGGGGTATTAAAGGTGACATGTTTTAAGTAGGAAACATTGCATTATGATGAATTTTTTTCCAGAAATGAGTTCATGAAAATGACTTGTTTTCATGTCACAACTTTCACCCTTAAAATCGCTGAGACATCGGTAGTTAAACTCTCACCAAAAAAAAAATATGATGAACAAGTTTCTGTTTTCATGTTTATTTATTCTGTCATACATTACTCTTAAATAAAATATACTTTTAATTTTCTAAAAATACATTTAAATTTGAGAAAATAGCTTCTAAACATTCAAACACATGAAAATGCTGAAAAGACCCAACCCGATGGAATGACCCAGCTCTGTGACATATCTTGCGAGTTCTTCTCCAGTTTCTGCTTCTATCAAAACCTACTTAATATCAGGGTGGACTTCCCCTTTAAGCTGGAATATCATCTTCTGGATGACAAGTTGTTGACAGATGAGCCAGCTGGGAACGAAGGAAAAAGAATAATTTCAGATGAAGGGAGGAAATATTTTCCCATGTCTATCGATCTCTCAGGATCGGTACCATCAACATTTGAAGTTTGTTGCACAAGCTTCATCCCCCTAGGTAGCTTCCTTGTCAGACAAGATTTTGTCATGTGAGGTTGAGTAAACAATATGATATATGATTCATTTCATGATTATCGACAAAAGTACTGTGTTTGGTTACTTATTATATTTGTCACCATTTCATTTTATTGTTTTAATCAATGATATGTTGTTGTCTTTGTAAATGTTCAGAACCGATTTCAGAAAAAATATACATGTATATGTAAGAATTTGATTTTGAAAAATACATGTAAAAGAAACTATTTCAGTAGATGCATTCTTTGCAGCTTTGGATACCACTATTGTTGTTTTGGTGGTATGTTTCTGGGTAAAGGTATAATAAGCCTACATGATTTCTACAAATATAAGCATGTATGAAAACATTCACGAAATACAAAACAATAATACAATATGAATAAGCTTAAAAAAGAAGGGAAAAAAAAGAAATACCCATAATGTACATGTTACATATTTGTTGTTGTTGCATATTCATCATTTATCATTTCACTAGTTACATATGCATGCATGATTCCAGAAGCATTTTTAAATGTACCTGTTATCAGTGCCCAATAACCTAGACAGACACAATGTACATGTTTTTGTGTACATGTAGCATTTTTTGTATCCAATGACGTAAATTTACATACAATGTAGTTCCTTTAGAATAAGCATCCATTCTAAGATTGTTCCATCATAATTAGTTTGTTTTCAGAACTATTATTCTCTCACTGGAAAGGAATGCTGTAAAAGCAGAAAAATACCATTAGTAGAGAAAACACTGATTACCATTCTTCTTTGAATTCTTTCTCAGTTTGAAGGAGGAAAAAGGGAAGATTTTATCGCTCAAACCATGATCATTCTATAATTGTTTGAATCACACACTGACCGCAAAACCACCAGGGTTTGTGTTTTTATCCCCTCCTAAGTGCGGGACAAGGCACCCCTTGTCAAATGTAGAAAACATGTGGTTTAAGATATTGAAAAATTGGTTTTGTCTGGGGCGGCATGAGGCACCAGTGACTAGCACTCCCCCTCCAAATTTGCAGTACAATGGAGGTTTTCTTGCTTTGTCGCTCTCAATTTTTCCGGAAAAAGGGATTGGGAGACAACTAATTTTCAAAGCCCTCATGAATATTTTTCCTATTTGAATTTTGTCTCGGGGTTATGGAGGAGTCAGCTAAGGTATTTCTGCAGTGGAGTGTGTAATTTGATTTTTGTTTTGTTTTTGTTTTGTTCGTAGTTGAAAATATGAACAGTGAGTCGCACAAAGAGCTTTTGTTCATCAGTTTTTAATGGGACAAATTACATTAAAATGTAGAGGTGCTGTGCACTATAACAATATCCAATATTATTATTATTGTAAAATTAAATTCCTGCCTCTTTGGTTCATTTCATCAAACTTAAGATGACAACCATACATTAAAGTATGTTTATTTTAATTAAATGTATTCAGTTTATTTAAAAAGAGGGCGACCTTTTCAGAGCTTCAAGCTAACTTTAATGCATACATTACAAAAGAAAAAGAAATTGTGGAATGCTGAAATTCAAACATGCAGGCTGGAATACAAAGGTACAGACAACATATAAATGGGGAATTGTCAAATATGCTATGAAAAAGCCACCATGAAATGTGAGGAATGTAATGGAAGATATCATCTTTGTAAATCTTTGTAATTTCCAACAGGCTTTAAAAAAAGAAAGATAGAATCTATAGAAAGGGAGAAGTTGTAGACTTATGTTTTGGTGCGAGATCTATGAATCTGTAATCTTTATGTCACCTCTTGCGTGTGATCTCATAAAAAACCTGACAAAGAAGAGCTCGGCACAACATATTAAATTGTGATGAAAGCATTGATGCACAGAGAGTGGGTAGAATTGCTTGGCAGAATTCAGCGTGGCATTATTTGATTGAGATTCATTCCATGTTCTCTATGTTATTTTGAAAATCGCAAGACATACTGCGAAGTGTATCGCGAGTATGAGTGAAATTATTCTGTCCACACACTAAAAAAAAGATTTTTGGATCGATTTTCAAAATCAATTTTTAAATCTCACTTTTTTCTGTAGGTGTGAAAGCCCCTATACTGAATGACCCAATACCTTGGACTCTCCCTGCCCTATGTTTAGAAGCCCATCTATATTTACTCTAATAACAAAATACCTTCATCTAGATTTACTTTAATCCCATCTACGGTAGTTTTATTTTATATAACAAAAGGCAAACTTGCGAGTAGCCATGCCCTCCCCTCTTGACTCAAGGTTTGTGGTCAGGTATCTGTAAAGACGTGATCATCAATACAAGGAAAGGTGTTTAAAACGTGTCATTCACCTCTCTTCCTTCCGCCCCCACAGTCCACAAAGCCTTCATACTCCAAATACCATGCATGTATTAGCTGGCCATGAAAAGATCTTTGAAATAAAGATAAAATCAATATCCCTAGCAATGCATGTCGACACTGTCCGGAAGAGGTGTATAGAGAGTGCACTGTTATCACGAGATAGATCTGCTATGCGTTATATTAGTCTTTATGATAATATTGTGATATGTCCTTGCATTATTGACTGAATAGAAGATGATGGGTTTGATGATAGTGGAATGGCTAAGTGAGTTTGTTAAAAATGTCAACTTCTTTTTTTATTTTTGTGAAGGAAGAATGAAGAAAGAAACATGAATGCCTTTGTCATGCCTTTGTAATGTGATACGTGGCTGTGTAACATCCTTCAAATGTGTTTAGAGCTGTGTTTGAAGGAGAGTACATTCATATTATCAATAGCATATATAAACTGAAGTGATTTTAATATTGGTATTACCATTGATGATGATTATGATAATATTGTGAAGAAAGAATGGAGAAAGAAACAGAGTGTCTTTGTAAATATAATACATGAATGGCTGTGTAATATCCTTCAAATGTGTTTAAAGCAGTGAATAAGAGTGTATTCATATCATCAATAGTGATTTTAATATTGGTATTACCATTGATGATGATGAATTATGATAAGGTCTGCCTAGTCAGAATAGAATAGAATGTACACATTGTGGGCCTGGACGGTTTTTATGATCAACACACTGAAATGTTAATGATTATGATAATAATAAGGATAAAGAGTATTTTGAAACGGCTCAAAGATAGCTTTCTTTAGGACGCATCTTTTCAAATAGGAGTACCCAAATAACAGTTCAATCATCCTCCTTGAAAGGGAAATTACACATGTAGGTTGAAGTTCAGGGTCAGGAAGGTATGGGGGAGGATTGGTGTTTCTTGTTATTATCTTTCAAATCCTTAAAATATTGGGCCATCTTTGCGTTAGACTTGGAGGAGAGATGACCAAACTCTCTCTGTTTGGGGTTCCATGATGCATCTTATTATCAAAATAACAGATGTGAAAAATTATAGATATCATATCTGATCTGCAAAGAGGACTTTCAAGTTTAAATTGCGAAATCGCACTCTCTAAAATACAGATGGAAATAATTTGTGATTAGACCAGTCAATGGATACCCATGGAATTTTATTTGCACATAAGTATTTTCATACAATTAGTCTTTGTAGAGATTCATTTTTTTTCTTTTATAATGTCCTTTAACTGTTCACCGTTTGAATGACTCATTATCGATATAAGTTTTAGAGAAAGACCTTCTTCTAATAATTTGCAAATTAATTTGTGGGTGATTTGTCCTCTTAGTTTTTGTATGTATTTTTTGTGTGTCTTTTCCATGCGACCATGTTGGACTGTAATGCTGTGAAGGCATAATCTCATACGTGACTTTAACAATGCTGTGCTAAGATTAGTGACTGCAAACATGATACTCTTGTACGTGTACATGTGCGTGCAATTATGGAAGCTAGAAATTATTTGGAGCCAAATGCGACAAATTGAGAAAATTGTGGTTACAGTGTATTGGAGCAGTCTGTCCATTTACTGATTGTCCATGTTCGTGTAGGTGGGTTACTATAGCAACCGGAGAACAGTTCCATGAGTGAACTGAGGTTGACCTCAAAGGAGCACAATGTTCTCTATTCTCTTCCTCTCTCGCCCACTCTTCCTCTCTCTCTCTTTCTCTCTCTTTCGTTCCCCTCTTTCTCTCTCCCTCCCTCCTCTTTCTCTCTCCCTCCCTCCTCTTTCTCTCTCCCTCCCTCCTCTTTCTCTCTCCCTCCCTCCCTCCTTTTTTCCTTTTTCCCTTTTTCCTTTTTCCCTTTTTCCTCTTTCTTTCCTCCCTATCCCTCTCCCAACTGACCTTGATCTCTCTCTCCTTGTTCATCACTCGCTTCCCTCTTCTCTCTTTTCTTCTCCCATTTCTCTCTTCTTTTCTTTCTCTCTTCTCTTTCTGCTCTCCTTTCTATCTATTGTCTATTCTCTACCTCTCTTCCCCACTATCTCGCTCCCGTCTCTCTCTCTCTCTTCTCTTCCTCCCTCCTTTTTTTTCTCCCTCCTTTTATTTCTCGTTCCTCTTCCTCTCTTTCCTCCCCATCCCCCTCCTTACCTTGATCTCTCCTCTTTATTCCTCTCCTGTTCCCCTCTTCTCTCTCTTTCTTCTTTCATTTCTTCTCTCTTCTCTTTCTTTCCTCTCTTCTCTCTCTCTCTTTCTTATCTCTCCTCTTCTCTCTTCTCTTCTCTCTTCTCTTCTCTCTTCTCTTCTCTCTCCTCTCTTCTCTCTCATCTCAAATTGTTTTAATATCATATTGACATGAAGATAACATTTGATATTTAATGAATATATACATCTAGCCTGTCAAGGCTGTATGTATAGCGTACCGCCTCTAGAGATGTTCATTTCTATGATACATTTGATTATCACCTACATCTACATCTAGTACAGTATCAGTCACGTGGCATAGCAGTGACAGTCCAAGTGTATGGTCATTTATGCATACACAGATCTAGACAATTTTTAGAATTTTATTTTCACATTATATCGAGGGTTCAGTGACACAAAGACGTAACTCCATATTTTGCCAAAATAAGTGTTTGATATCAAAATGTTCAGAAAAATGTGGGCTTTCCAGGAAACACAAAGACTCCTTGTGACACATAAACCACTCTTTCTCAAATGACCAAAATGGAGTTGCACCTTTGTGTCACTGACCCCTCGATATATTGATTTGAAGCTATCACCAAATTTGTGTATCTCTTTCTCTCTTGTAATAACCCTATTTCTCTTTATATTTGTTTGGACTTTAACAGTCCAACATTGTAATCCTCCCTATGCAATCTAGTTATGTTCTATTTCATACATTTTTATTTATGTATTTTTTTGTTCTTCCAGGCACCCGTCAATGGTGTATTCTGTGAGACAGACCTTGATAACATGGACAACATGGACACCATGTCTGAGATCAACACAGAAGCTACGGGATTCTCTAGAGGTGGACGATTGAGGTCCAGTATGCCGGTCATCAGACCAACAGTCAATATGACCAAGGAGAGACCATTGGGTAAGGGAAATAAGGAATGACTGCTTGAGGACTCAACCACAAAAGTATAGCCCTCACCCTGACCCTATCCCTGATTCTCCCCCTAATAGTAATACTAACCCTAACTCTATGGTGGACAGTTAACATCCACATGCCACTCATCAGACCGAGGGTCAATTGACCGAGGAAAGACCATTAGGTAAACAAATATACAAATAATACACAGCAGTGAGGGCATTAGGAAGAATTACCCACACAAGCCTCACAAGGTACCTTTGGAACAGTCTAAGAGTGCGTTTATGCTCAATTTTGAAGGCAGAATTAGCAATTTGAAACACTCATCGTAGTCGCAGTTCCACGGTGTACTGTTTATGCTCACTTCTCTGGCTCCTCCATGATTCTGGCTCTGCAGCTGGATTCGCAAACCTGCACTGCGCATGCTACGTTGACCCCATTTAAACGCGTTTACAAGTGATTTTGCGTTTATGCTTCCCCAAAATCGGCGATTATGATCGCCGTTTTTCAGTGATTCTACAAAAATGAGAACGCAACCGTGTTTTAAACTAAACGCATAACAAATGCCTCATTCTGGCCAGAAAAAGTTGAGCATAAACATACTCTAACATGCCTGAGGCGATAGCCGAGGGTGTTTAGACTGTTTCAAAGATACAGAGTGTGGGTAATTTTACTAATGCCCAAACAAAATGATATGTATTATTTGTTTTATAAGATGATGTTTTATTTGTTTAGTAAAATGATATTTTATAACATGATTTTACTAATGACCGGTCATTAGTAAAATTACGTGTTAGGCAAAATAAATTCCTGGTCACGTGTACGCTCTCATCCAATCATTTGATCTGGATGCGCTTCATCATCTTATAAAATGGAACAATGCAGAATACCCGACCACATCAATAACTGCACCTAGCTATCCAAGAGTTTTCAGTAGTTGCTGAATTGAATTAGGCATTTAATATCTTCACAGGACTAACAATTAAATGATTCTTTTTCTTTGCCCAGGTCTCGTCTACCTCCAGTACAAGAACGAGACCAAGCGAGGGCTCATGCCAAACGAGGTGACCGGCATTGACACTGTGAGGGCGCTATACGTCCGTGCTTTCCCCAAGCAGCTCAACATGGAGATGCTAGAGAAGCCGGTCAGAAAGATTTACATCAAGGATCCTGCAACAGAAATATTCTACGAGTTGGAGGATTCCAAGTAGGTCCCGCTATTAAAAAGCAGTATTTAGATGAAATGATGATCAAATTTACCATGCACTTAGAGGCTTCGGTTGGTTGATCTTCATTTGCCACACTCAATCCAGGTGATGTACATGTAAATGGGTACCTGGCAGCAGGGGCGTACGCAGGATTTTTTCAAGGGGGGGGTTTTAAAATATTTTGCTCCCGAAAATTTGAAAATCGCGCCGGCCGAAAAGTCGCTCAGTGGGGGGGGGGGGGGGGTAAGCGGACACTTTTTTTTTTTTTTTTTGGAGGTCAAAAAAAAAATCGCAACGACTCAGCCGGTCGAAAAGTCGCTCAGTGGGGGGGGGGGGGGGGGGGGGGGGGGGGGGGGGGGGGGGGTAAGCGGACACTTTTTTTTTTTTTTTTTTTGGTCTCAAAATTTCAAAATTTGACATTTTTTGCGTTGGGGGGGGGGGGGTAAGGTCACCTTATTTAGGTTAGCCGTGGGTATAATTTTTTTTTTTTTTTTTTTTTTTATAATAAAAAAAAAAAAAAAAAAAAAAAAGCCGAAGGGGGGGGGGGGGTTTTAGGTTTTTTTTAGGGAGGGTTTACATACATTAAAATACCAAAGGGGGGGGTTTGAACCCCCAAACCCCCCCCCCTGCGTACGCCCCTGCCTGGCAGTAATTTAATTCCTTGAAATGCTTTAGCGCCTTATCATGGCAGCACAGCCAGGGTAATAATATATTACCTTGTATTAAGCGGAGTAGAGTATATTCTTATAGTAGCTGTATGTACTATATAAATTGACCTTTTATTATTATTATAATTATGGATTCTCTTTAAGGGACTGGCATAGCACAGTTTTCTGATTTCATAGCACTTATATTTGTTTACCTGACTGAAAGGTTCCTACCCCCAATATTGATATTAAAGATGTTCATGCGTGGGTATATAGTTGTTTGTGATACACTGAGCCAACGGGTATTACGCTCCCATGTGTACGTCCATGTGCTGCCCTCTATATACCCAAGCTTGAGCAACTTTAAGATATACAACCTCAGAAAGACTGGAAGCAAAATCTTTTCTTTCAACCAAAAGAGTTTGTCAGAAGCCATTAGTTTTTTATAGCCTCGTAAAATGTCTGGTAACCAAGGTTAGCATCTGTTAACTACTGCAGCCAATAAGAGCTCATTAAGTTTATTGTGTGGTTTATTGTCCTCAAGTTCCCAATTAATGTATTGCTTGATGACAGCTTTATGTTCGTTCTTGTGTTTTACTCTGATGATTGTAAGATGAAAAACTTCTGTATGTTTTTAACTCTTTGCTTGCTATTGATCACAAGCCCAGACTGCCTAATTGTTTAGAACTCTCGTGCGTGACAAAAGTCAAGCATAGCAGTCCGCTGTATGTTTTATTAGGCCTCGTTAAGATATGATGCGGTAAAAATGTGACAGTTTTTTAATGATGATGTAAAGTGAAATAGGCCTCATATTTCTGTATCTTATATCACAGGATCTTTGTTGCATGCAGTTGCCATTTATTCATACTTTTTAAGAAACTTGCCGTTTTATTTTGCAGCAGGTTATCCTTTCATATCTGAATGACCCTCTAGTCGACCAACACTTGTAAAGAATTAAAGCTGTTTTGGAGTTTTTTTTTATCGCTAACCATTGATTTCTGTATGTATCCAGTGAAATAATGGACAGGTCAGTCCTGAAGATCTACGAGCCCGGATTCGTGGAGGACCCCAACGCCCCTGGCCCATCGTCCCCTCGAAGCACTACCTCCACCCCAGTGGAGCTGGACTACTACTCTGAACCAGAGGTGGACCACCAGAAGAGGGACGTCAGGAAGAACCGCTACAACACCATGACGTTGCCACGTAACATGCACTTCATGCAGACGGAGGGAGAGGGCGCCAAACCGGCTCCGGCCGGAGGGAGCCTCAACCCATCACCAGAGAAGAAACAATCTCAGTCAATGGTAAGGCAAAAGTTTGATTTTTTATCCCTGAATTAATGAGTGATGATCATAAAGAGTAAATAAGTTGAAGTTGATATTTTGATGTAAACTAAGGGTTTATCAACCGTGCATGAGTGACAAAACTGATGTAAGAAATTGAATACAGTGCCCAGAGATCTGAGTTACAT
Organism: Strongylocentrotus droebachiensis; assembly: GCA_035222895.1. NCBI lineage: Eukaryota > Metazoa > Echinodermata > Echinoidea > Camarodonta > Strongylocentrotidae > Strongylocentrotus > Strongylocentrotus droebachiensis. The sequence continues at coordinate 84,554 of JAVYIG010007198.1, read as the reverse complement.
GTAATAACGAACAATGTGTGAAGCAATATGGAAATGGAAGTTACTTCATACAATGAAGATTATATTAGCCCTCACAAATGAATAACCCCTCAGTATCAATAGCAGTAAGATTTAAATCGAGGATAACAAATAGAGGGAAAATTTCCTTTAAAGGGAGGCTTTACTACTTCAGTCAGAAGGGATTAGACCACACAGGAGCCAGCGAGGTCACTGTGACAGGTGGCTATCTCATTAACTCAGCTCTCAGTTAACATAAGAAAAAGAGGATCATGGGGGACCAACAGGCACCGATTGGGGAAGTTTTCTATATAGAGGGAGCGAGTAGCTACAAGTAGGACAGTGTGCCTTTAATCTATTCGAATGTAGATGAAATCTCTGTAGTGTTTTGTGAGCCAGATGCATATTTTTTTTTTTTTTTAATTCCAAAAATAGATCACACTAAATGACAATAACTTTATTCCCAGTATCATTTTTTTCAAACATTTGAAATAGATACATTTCTTTTTACAAAACGAAAAATTCTCTTGTCGCCATCCTATCAGGAGAATTTCCGGCGTGGGGTACCTGAACGTTCCAGTGCGAGCCTCCAGCGCCCTGCAGCCCATACCCAAGCCTTCCAGCGCATGACCCCTGAGAGAGCCACCCTGAGTGGTCCAGTCAGCAGGGGACCACCAGGAGGGCCCGGTGGACCCCACCCACACCAGGGCCCATACGGAAGGCGGGGGCAACCCTACCCCGGCAACCAGCCCCAGCAGCATGGGGGGAGCTCCACCATGCCACGTAGGATGCCCCCTCCCTCCTCGCAGCATGAGGGTGGGGGAGGGGGGCCCGGGCCTGGGATGGGCCCCAGACCCCAGGGAGGGAGCGCCACGATGCCACGCCAGCACCAGAGGGGCGGCCAGGCGGTGGTGGATGGGGGCAGCAGGCCCGGTAGTAGACCGTCGAGCGGGGATATGGTATCGAGGAGCCAGAATAGTACCCCAGGTAGGTTACTCTCTTAAAGCCTGTCTGCACTAGTTTGGCCAGGGGGGATTAGACCTCCCTGCAAGGTCACTGACAGGTGGTTATCTCATCAAATTAACATAACATAAGAAAAAGAGGACCATGGGGGCCCAACAGGCACTGATTAGGCATTGTTTGCTATATAGAGGGCGCAAGTACATTGTAGCTATAAGTAGTGCAGTGGGGCTTTAAAGTAAATCGTTGCCCTGTTTTTATCAAACTTGTTACCAATAACAAATGCTAAATTTCTACTTCAAATCTGCTCTCTGCCAATCAAATGCCACCATTTTAGTAGCTTATAACAGTTATTGTAACTTGTTATTGATAACAAGTTTTATGAAACAGGGACCAGATCATATATACTAAATCTAATCTATGGTAATGATGACAGGATAGAGTAGACAATATAAGTATCCCTGATGTGCATGTAGGTATAAATGATTATTTAACCATATTTCTATGATAATTATATTGGATAAGTCTTTTAATATATCTAGGTTTTGGGGAATTTTAACTAATAAAATAGGAAGTTCATCGTCTTAAATCATACATTATTGTCTTCAAGACTTGGTGAATGCAACTGATTGCTAAGAGAACTTTTACCGATACATTAAACTACAAAATCATTTTAATGACTTTATCAGAACCATGTATGTTTTAGATGTTTGGCCAGAATGAATTGCCATGACTACACATGTATCATTATTCAACACCACCAAATTTACACCTTTTGTTCTGAAAATAATTGAAAGATCTAAAAACCATAAATTCTTCATATTCCACTTTCTTATGACTTTCAGTGACAAAAGTGATGCAGAACCAGGTCATGTCTGCCCCAATGCCCAACGGTCACCCCAGACAGCGAGGCGCCCCACCCCAGCACCACTGGGACCAGACCCCTCCAGGTCGACCCCTGGGGGGTCAGCACTCTACCCTCCCCAGGAACGGAGCACCTGGGATGAGGCAACCCATCCCCAACGGAATGGGCCCCCAGCATCGCGGACAGCCCCCTCTACGGAGACACGGCAGTCATGATGGAACTTTCAGCCATGGCAGGTAGGTGGCAGGATATATTTGTGGCCATTTGTTTGCTTTGGGCTTTTCTCTTCAAAGATGCAATATAGGGTTGCAATTGGGTTTGTAGGTTCTTGTTCAGGTTTTGGTGTTATTGGGTGTTGTTTTTTCAAGAGACACGCAATAAAGGGTTGCATTTGGGTTTGTGTTTTTTTTTTCAGGGTTTGGTGTTAATGGGTCTTGATTTTGTCCTTGGATCTTTTGCTCGAACTCGATTTCAAAGTCACTTTCTTCTTATCTTTCTTGGGTTCATGATGCGGTAGTAGGTGTGTGGCAGTCGCAGGGAACTTGGACCCATGGTGCGAATCAGCCCCCGGAAGTTCCGGGTCAGGGTCCTTGCTTCTGCCTGCTAACTCTGCAGTTTTCGGAGGGGCCGATGTCATGACGAAATCGTAGATAATTTCTCAAAAAAGGACCGAAAAGTTCTAATATGTTCCCAAAGGAAACAAACATAATAAGTCTACAGTTTATTGAAGTAATTCGCCGGAAAACACAAAATTCCCGGAGAACAAAGCGTTGCTATTTCACAAATTTTCACGAAGGCATGAAAGAGTTACCCTTTCAAAATAGCGACGAAGCATTATTGAGTGCACATGGGCGAAGCGGGCTCTCAATTAGTCTCTTCACGAGACTCACAAAGTAAAATTGCAAGTAACTGCTTATTTTGAGGCATATGGATTCAAGCAAAAGGCTAGCCAAGGAATTTGCTACTTTTTATGCATATAGCCCAATGTCTTGGAATCGAAAATACTGAAAAATAAAAGAATCGCTACAATACAGTGTGTGACTAGCAGATGGGCCCAAATGGGTATATGAATTTATATTGCAAGAAAAAGTTATTCCTTAGTTTTAAATATTGCTGCTTGCATGCGCTATATGTTGCTATGTCAGAAAATGGAATGGTTTGTCAAGCTGGCTACAGTTGTACTTGAGGAAAAGATTCTGCTTTTTTCTGATTAAAATTTGTCTTTTTAAAGAGAATGCAATCTCTACGGATAAAATCGGTAATTACAAACAGTTGGCCATTTTAAAAGAAAAAATTCATGCTGACCAGATTTACTCATATGAAAGTGACAAATATGAATTTGCAATTGCAAAAGAATTAATGAATGCATAAATGATATAAGATGGAGGTTTGTTTAGCTGATGGAGTGTAATTTGTTTGAAAATGGTGAGTTTTCTGTGTATTAAACTTTGTTTTAACACTAATATTTGAATGCTTCTATGTAAACTTATCTACAGTTAACAACTAAATTATTCATACCCCTTGTAAGTTTCAAGTTCTTTGTTTCTTTTGTAACTCGAGAATGAAAGGTGGACTAGTTGATTTAGGGCCTTTGTTGAATACTTTTATATGTCAGCATTAATAAGCCACATTCTAAGAAACAAATCAGGGCAAATATCCATTTTTCACACACTTTGAAATTACAAAACTTTGTAAGGGTATGAATAATTTATTTGTTAACTGTACATGTAATTAAGTCTTGATTGATAGTTGCTGGCATGCTCGTAAGTCAAATCGCTTCTGCGTTGTGTTCACTAACTATCCCCAGACCTCAAAGCGCACCGACGGTAGATGGCGCTGCGGGACCGAGACCAGGCGTCCATCCCGGCGCCCAGCGGCCGTTCTCCCAACCTGCCCCCCGTATGGGCCCAGCCCAGAGACCCCAACCAGGGCCAGGGGAAGAAGGGACCAGGTAGGTAGAATGCACAGGGGGGTGAGGCACAATGGGCGTGGCACTGTGGGCGTGGCTCTGTGGGCGTGGTACAGTGGGCGTGGCACAGTGGGCGTGGCACTATGGGTGTGGCAGTAGTGACTTGGTGGTATGGCAGGGTGCAGGAAGTCCTATACATGGATGATAGTATACAAATTGTCTACTTAAGAGCAAGAACTGCATTAACTCATATAATGTAACACAAGTGAATGCCCTCCTGGCTCTCAGCAGACAAAATCTTACTGCTTTTAGGGACGTGGTTGAATTTTTTGTTTAGGCAATCTCAAAGCTGCGTTACTGCATGACTAAGACAAAGTCAAAGAGTACAGTATAGTCTTGAGTTATTAAGGGCTATAGTTTGAACCGTAAGCATCGATTTCTATGTCAAAACTGTAAAACATTCTTTGTATATATGTATTCAATCATTCTAGAATGTTGAAAATGATTACACTGTCAGTATGAGTTAATTGCCTACCAGCCCAAAATTCACCAGGAAGAGAAGAGACCTTCATGCCACTTAAAATTGTATAATATTGAAAGAGTTAATGAGTTTGAATTTGGGGAGGGGGGGGGTGAACATTGTTTTTAAACCAATGTTTTGATAACTAGATAAAAGGAGGCCGTTGTAAAAATAGATATTGCGCACTGCTTGCTTGTAAACTTTGTGGCATGTAAACTGCAAAACTTTCAGAGCTGAAAGACTTTTTTCATTGCGATTTGAGAAATGATTGCTACCAAATTGAAAAAAAAAGGACTAATGATTACATGAACATTAGGTTAAGCGGCTCTTGGATTCTTGTAATTTTGTCTGAATGTGTTGATCTTATAGCTTTTAATAAATATTGTTTTTCATTTTCAGAGTAAATATTGTTATCATATCATTTCATTTTATTTGTTATTTTTTTTGTGGAAGAGATAACTTGTTTTTAAACAAAACCATTGTGTTGTCACCTAGTCTACAACTTCTGTTATTAATAAAAAATGTAACTTTTTTTTTTTTTTATTATTATTATTGTTATTATATATTTTATATGATGTTTATAACAAGAAACTTTTCACCCTTGTTATCCCCCCCCCCCCCCCCCGGAGCATTTTTATATGCATGTCTACTGTATATTTTATCATTTCATAATTTCATCGCATATTTCTTGTTTTTGGTCATGTTCATTATCTTTATTGCAATTTGTTAAACCCTGATATAATTGATAGATTGCATACAGATGGGTACTGTAATATTTGCATATGTATGAATAAATGGGGTCAACCTTTCATCACTTGACCTTTAACCTTTGACCCTTTTATAGCGAAAGGATCTCTGCAATGGAGCAGCAGATAGCCAATCTTGCCGGCATGGTTCGTTCCGTCATCGGAACGCACAACGGTGCACCTAGACAAGGGCGCCCTCAACAGGTGAGACCCGGCCATTCAATCATTTCACAGTCGACTTGTGATAACTATGATATTATGTTTAAAGGTATAGACCAGTTTTGGAAACACTCCATCTCAAATAATGAAATGGAAGCTCTTATTACCAATCATGTGAAAGAATATGTTTTGACTAATAAATGATGATACAAATTTTGCTGGGAAACAGCCTACTAATTGATATATTGGGTAAATTATCATATTGATCTGGCTTGGATAGTGATCGGGTATTCCCATATGCATCTTTCTGTGTACAAGACTGGGCCAAATTTCTTATCATTTTGATGATTCCAGAACCTTGCAGTACAGACCAATACTTATATGCTAGATGATCAACCTTTTCTGATCGATTCTACAACGTTTCTTTCACAATGCAATTGCATGACCAGAACTGGTCTATCCCTTTAACAAATTTCTGTAGACAACATTTTGATATGGAATGCAGGATCTTACGGGTGGTAATATTGGTATTGAATTCCTTATTTTAAAAAATCTTACAATAATGATAGTTTATTAAATGACTTTATTAGTACTCAAACAACTTTCATTTCCTTTCCTTTGCAAACATTTTTTTAATGAGGTTAATTTTTGTTGACACATGGTCTTTCTATACAGGTGGTCACAAAAGCAACTTTCACTGTAATTTTCACCACCATGTCTTCCCGGTAAATAGTACCTATGATGTTAAATCCTACAGTTAAAATGTAAAATTTGTTTAATATGTTTTTTCAGGAGGCCGCCCAAAGACCGCCGAATGATCGCCCCACCCCACCGACAAGGACAGGTGCGTAGAGTATCCTATTACTAAGCATATTTGTTGCAAATTCGCAATATTGTTAAAATACCGGCACATTTTTCACAGCATATTCAATAGGACAGTAAGAATTGAATAAAAATGAATCTAATAATTTTACATATATTCAAACGAAGTGCATATATAGTCGTATGTTATGATTATTATTGATTTATGTTTATTTTTTCGATAAGTAAATGGCCTTTTCCGTTATGTTTCTCTCCTTTTCCATTATGTTCCTATTCTTTTCTGTTATGTTTCTATTCTTTTCCAATATGTTTTTTTTCCTTCTATTCTATTTATTAGTCTTTTATTGTTTTTCTTGCCTTTTGCAACCCCTCCATATATATAGACTCTGCCCCAGTGCAAGCCAGAACACCTACTCCCCAGCAACAACAACAACAACAACACCCACCACCACCACCGCAATCAAGAACCCCCGTCCCCCAGCAGCCACCAGCCAGACCCCCTGGCCCCCAGTCCCCCGCCAGACCCCCCGGCCCCCAGTCCCCCAGACCCGCCTCACATCCCAGTACGAGTGCGACTGGTAGACCCGGTGTGCACCCAGGGGGTGTGAACGTCCAGCGGTGCGCCATGGTGCTGAAACACCGCACGACAGACCTCAGAATGCAACTCAAACAGATCAGGAAAATGCATCTGAATATGGTAAGTGAATGTGTCATGGATGTGCCCACTAGATTAAGACACAAATGGTTATATGGACTGAATGAATTTAAACATTTCTAGAAATATGTATTATAGATTTTTTTACCTTTTGTATTACTACATCTACAAAACACGTTTCAGTCTGTTGTATTTGTCAACAGGTCTAGTTATGCTTGTCTATATTATTTACATGTATATGTATCTTTTCAATATACATAATTTTAAAAAAAATTGAAAAATATGACCAAAACTGTCAGGCACACATTGACCAAAATTGATATTTGAACAGTCTAATAAACCCATTTGTCTTGGACTACTAAACAAAACAATTTTCTTTACAGCACATACAGCCTATTGAAAATAATCATTGATCGAAAGAGTTTTTTTTTAAGGTTCTTTATGACTTGAAATGTTACTAAAAAGAATGCCCAGATATTTGTAACTTTACTGTAGTGGTTGATGGAACAAGGGCCTATGTAACACTTATTTTCCCACTTAACCAGTTGACTCCTGAATTTTCTCATTTCCAAAGAGTCAACACAGGGACCACCAGGTTCCCATAGCCAATGGGTTAAATAGCCAACTTGTTTCTTCTTCAAACTTCTCTAAAATGTTTCTAATTCCCACAGGTACAACAGGTTAACAACAACTTCCGCTCGACCTCCCACAAGATCCGCCTGGCCTTAGAGGGCGCCCCAGGGACCGATAATCATCCAATCAGGAACCAGCGAGCTAGGGTACATCAAGAATACATCAAGTACTTGCAGACTCAGGAGATGATTGAAAGGGATCTGAGGTGAGAAACGATTTACTAACTCCAAATTCAAATATTGCAAACAGCGCTTTATAGAGTTGCATTTGATCCAGATCGATTACAAGTCCTACATTCAATTTCAAACTTTCAAACTCCTATCTCTGTAGTACAGAGTTGCGATTGATATCAAGTTGTGATCAATAAGAATTTAGCACAACTGGTAGGTGAGAAACGATTCACAAACTCCCATTTTATATTGCAAACCGGTTTTATAGAGTTCCAGTTGATCCAGATCGTACATTCAATTTCAAACGTACACACTCCTATCTCTGTCATACAGAGCTGCGATTGATATCAAGCTGTGATGAATAGGAATTTAGCACAACTATCTATTTTATTCCTTTCGTTTATTTCCATTTCAAACAAAATAGAATGAAATAAATTGGATTGCATTGTAATCTTGAACATTCAGTGTAAATTTTGTTGGATTCTGCGATAATTTATTTTCTATCATTACCAGAACTCGATCAAGCTTATCTTTAATTTAAATAACAAATTTAAGGTTTTTAATTTTAATTGAATTCTGGACTGAATTTCAGAATACTGGACGAGAATGTGGACAAGCTTCGAGAGAAGACGATCAACAACAGAGGCAGCGTTGATATGGACAGCCTAGAGCAACAAGCTCAGGTGCTGGGTAACTGCAGCAGGGGGATCGCAGAACAGAAAGGTATAACGATTCAATTCAATTCTATTCAATTCAATTCATTTATTTCAATTCCAGCAAATACATAGGTAAATACATGAAATATATACATGCATATACAAGTTTAAAAAAATATATATATCCAGTATAATACAGTTCAAATAAAAAAAACGGTATTGTAGGAATTAGGATGGCCTTTAAATACCAATGGGGGGGGGGGGGGGTTCTGTCAAGACGGCCAACCGAACAAAGTATAAATGAAGTATATTGCAAGACATGTTTGACATAATCTTTTATTCACAATAAGAATAGGTGTAAGATAACTTTATAATAAATATCATAACAATTAAACAAATATTTTTCAAAAGACACACTGCCAAACAACCGGCTTCAATTCAGGTGTTAATACAAAATTCTTCAATTTACTTTTAAATCCATTTAACCAATAGATTAATTTGTATTTCAGTAGGGAGATCATGACATGACAATCATCTATAAACTATCCACTCCCTTGAGAGACTATAATCTGTAGTTTTAAATCCAGCAGATCGACTATTGTTGTTTCGTTGAGTTAGTTAAAGGTTTAAAGTGTGTAAATTTCCCACCCACAGAAGCAACTGGAATGATCTCTTTTCTTTTAATTTGTTGTAACCTGTATAATTGTATTTTGTTTATAGTGAATTTCCCAGTTCTATCTGAGAAACTGAAGACTGTTCAGGAAGGGGAGATGGAGGTAGTAGTCAGAGAGGAGAAGTAAGTCGTTATCAATTCTTAAGTCAGTGGCACGTCCAGGGGGTAACAAGGGCACACCCCCTCCCCCCACCAACAAAACCCAATGTGGCATACCTTCTTACTTAAAAGGAAAAATGTGCCCCATATTTGTGTCTGAATGTGTCCCCTAACACAAAGATAGGACAGAAAAAAGACAATTAATGATGATGTGAGAACCTTTTTCTTTTTTCTCGATATAGTTTTCTCTGACTTGTACTTCCTATCAAGAAAATCATAGATGCGCCATTGAAAGTGGTTCAAAATGATTAAAAGAGAGGACTAAGAAATAACGTTCTGGTAGTGCCAACAAATGAAACATATGTTTTTATTTTTTGTATTTTTTCAATTATTTCTCAAGCTAAAAAAGATGATGGCTAGAAACTGAATTTATCTGTATAGTATTCACACATCACTCTTACAAAATATAGGGACTACGTTAACTCTGGATATTATTTGCTGAGAACAAAGATATTGCCAACTATAAGTCATTTTTTTATGCAGCTTTAATACTTTCTGGGAAGTAGGTGTAGAAAGGATAATGCAGTGAGTTATGGTCCAAACTTAACTCTTGTTTTAAATACAATCGGCTTGATTTGTACAATTTTAGATGTTTTTAATGAATATTTCATTGTAAAGTTGGTTTGATTTAATTTGATTTCTTTCAGTTGGATGAAACATGAGCCACAGAGGTTGGATGATCATTTCAAGAGATGTAAAAAGATCACTAGTACTCTCTACACACTCAAGAGGTAGGATCGTAGTATGATTGATGGATGGATAGATGGATGGATGGATGGGTGGGTGGGTGGATGGGTGGATATATAGGTAGATGGATGGATGGATATATAGATAAGATGGATGGGTGGATTGATGGATGAATAGATAAAAGAGATGTAAAAAGATCACCAGTACTCTCTACACGCTCAAGAGGTAGGGTCATATTATGATTGAATGATAGACAGATCGAGGGATGAATTGGTGGATGGATGGATAGATAGATAGATAGATGGATGGATAGATGGATGGATAGATAGATAGATAGATAGATAAATGGATGGAGGGATAGATAAATGGATGGGGTAAATGAATAGATGGATGGGTAGAAAGATAGATAGATGGATGGATAGTTATATAGATAGATAGATAGATGGAGGAGTAAATGAATGGATGGATGGATAGAAAAATAGATGGATGGATGGATAGATGGAGGGGTAAATGAATGGATAGATGGATAGAAAGATAGATGGATGGATGGATGGAGAGAAAGAAGAATCACCAGAACTCTAAATGAATGAAAGCATGAACGATAGAAAGAGAAGTACACTGTAGAATAGTATTCAAATGAAATTCTCAACTTTTCTTGAAATAAATCATATACTTGTTCTTAACACCCTTTCACACTTGGTTTGGGATTCAATCAAATTATAATCATAATCCTATCATATACTCTCCACCCTTTTTAGGATGGCAGCTACAAACGATGAGCCTTACATTGTCTCCCCCTCCTCTCCTACCATCGCCCCCACCATCAGCCCCACAGTGACCACAAGCAGACAGGTCATTCGGGTTGAAAGTTCCCCTCTCCCAACATCATCAGAGGCCAAACGAGAAACAGTGGAAAGTTATCAAGTAAGTCATTGTCTTATTTCACTCATTTCATCTTTAAGCATGCACATCCATTACATTGTGTTTATTCCAACAATCATTTCTTCACCAGACATTACGTTTGCACCGTACGTTACATTTACTAAACTGACAATGATTTATGCCTGTGAAGATTGACCTGCATGTATATTCCTTACAGTTATGAGTCTTCATATTTAATCAATCACAAAAATGACTTTTGCACTATAAATGATATTCACAGATGTATATTTAAACCATATGACATATCTCATTATCTACTTAAAAACAAGGAAATATTTAAACATGTTTACATACAACAACAAATTAAATAAAAGCAACTTTTGCACAACGAATTGCTTTTACATTTATGCTTCATAAAAAACAATTTGACCACAAATCCCCATCTGTTTGATTTTTTCTTTCCAAATTGTTGGTATCAAGAATTTGTATAGTATCCCATATTTCATACATTTAAACAAATCCAGGAGCTTGCATTCTTTGTTATCTGCAATCTAAATCTATGCCTTTTCTTGTCTGATATATATCTTAACTTTGCACAGCCATTAAATGAAATAAATTGGTGATTAGTATCTTGTCCTGCTATCACAGAATTTGCACTATATGTTCTTATATCTATTATTGCTTAGTTTCAATATTATAATGTAAAATGTATTGTTATATTTTATAAGTTCTCTAAATTATCTAGTGTGTGTATCTTTAAAGTAATAGATGTTTAACTATCATCAAAGAGATGTTTTTCATAAACAGTGGTTTCGTGAAAACGTTACCATCACTTGTGGAATTTGTTAATGATATATGACTCATGGAATACACAGCAGTGAGGGCATTAGTAAGAATTACCCACACAAGGCACCCTTGGAACAGTCTAACATGCCCAAGGTGATAGCCGAGGGTGTTTGGACTGTTTCGAAGGTACCGATTGTGGGTAATTTTACTATTGCTCGAACAAATGATGTGTATTTTTTGCTTTATAAAATTATGTTTTATTTGTTTTATAAAATGATGTTTTATAACATGATTTTACTAACGACCAGTCATTAATATTTGCTAATGACCGGTCATTGGTAAAATTATGTGTTAGGCAAAATAAATGCCTGGACACATGTACGGTCTCAACCAATCATTTGATTAGCATCCGCTTCATCATCTTATAATTGCACATATACCCAGGCATAATGCAAATTACACTTTACATTTATTCTGATACTAAATGCTAATTCATTTATGAAGGATAACAGGGTCTCTACACATTTGCAGGATTTATGTGGCCTCTCTAATCTTTTCCACTAACCCTTCTAATTCCTGCACAGGATGATAATGTACGCCATGACCTGCCCCACCGATTCAGATCACCCATGGAGCAGGATCAATTTGAGCATACGCTCTCGGGAAAGAGAGAGGACTTGCGCCGAACAAACAACGTCGAGGCCAACCAGACCCGCCAGCGTCACTACCTGCGCGAGCTCTTTGATCAAGAAAACCATGACTCCATGACGCCAATCATCACACCGGAGAAGGCGGCTAAGAGGGAGGCCCAGAAAGAAGCTGCAGGGGGGCAGAAGAAAGGTCCCCCTCCCCCGCCGCCACCCAGGAAGCACTTCCCAGCATCGCCTGCATCTCCAGAGCAGGCCAACAAGAAGATATCGTGGTCGAGCTCAACCAGCAACCAGCCTAAGGTGCCTAGTGAGGAAGTGGTTGTTGGGGGGAAGGTTGAGTCTGAGTCTGAGGCAGTGGTTGAGAGTATGCCTGAGCCTGAGTCTGAGTCTCAAGCTGTGAAGGATAGGGTGGGAGATGAAGGAGACGGGGGTGCTGGGGGACACAAGACATTGAGTAATGCCTCCAGCACTTCCGCAGGCTGTCTAATCAATGCAGTAACCGCTGCGGTGGACCCCCCTCCAATCACAAGCACAACCAAAGCACATGAGACATCCAAATCAACCCCGTCCCTGGGTGCAACCGAATTCACCACCCCTAAAGAAATCAATGGATCATTCCATTCACAGACTCTGGTCACAGTTGGGAATGGGGGTGTGGCACATTCCAATGGGAAGGCAGGGAAGGACAAGTCACATACCAAAAGATCATTCCTCAGTAGGAGTCCATCCAAAAGTGGGCAGCAGGGTAGTAGTAGTAACAGTAGTGTGAAATCAAAATCTAAGAAAATGGGTGGGGCCTTGGCAAGACTTCTAAGGCGAGATCATGAGAAGGGAGATAGTTCACAAAAAGCAAACAGTCCCTCTCCAAGTGAAATAGGGCCTCCTCCGAAGCCTCCTCGGGGTTGCATGGACTCTCCGACCACGCGTGCAAAGAAAATTCTGGTTACTGCTGCCAGCGAGAATAATATTAATAACAATGCCAAGCAGATCACCATTCCTGAGAAGCCTGGCCAGCGGTCAAGCCAAGTGACCAATCAGGGTAGGATGGCCAAGTCAGCGGAGAACATTTGCCTGTCCAGTTCTCCTGAAAATGATATGTACCCCCCAGAAGGCATCTACAACGTCCAACGGCAGCAGATCATCCAGGATCCCAATTCCACTCATTCCTCGCCGGTCCGGAGCCCGGTGTTTGTGTCCATTTCTGGTCCACGGAGAACTCAGTCAGACTCGGCGGGTCAGTTGCCTCGGCCGTCGCCCTCCAGTGTTGAAATAAAGCGACGCGAGACTGACCCCGCTGTGAGACCAAAGACACATCAACCCTCTGCATCTGCAGCGAATGATGAGAACCTCAGGACAATACAACTCAAAGCCCAGTATGCCAAGCTTCGGCAGATGCAGCTCCAGAACGTTCAAAGGGACCGGAAAGCCGTCCAGGTTCTAGATGTCCAACAAGTGAATGGACCAAACCTCCAACCGCTAGTCATTGCCATCTCCAAACCGACCAACCTTGAGGCCTATCCCACCGCTGCCACCGATCACAACAAACCCACTGAACTTGCCCACCATGGAAGCAGTCCAACAAAGAAAGAGGTGATTTTCCCCATTCAAGCAAAACAACCCTTTCAGTTGCCTTCGTTCCCCTTAATATTCTTTGACTTCTAGTGCCTAACCAGCACTTCCCCCTCCAAATTTAGTTCCTTGCAGCCTTCATTCCAGTGAAAAATGCAAACACTTTTTCTCTTTTTGCCACCACCTCCCTTCTCATTTATTTAGATCGTAATTTTGAGTTTATTCATTTTTTTTAGTTTCTGGTTATTGGGCTCTATCCTGCTGTCTATGCTTTATCCACTACTTCATTTAATATTTTATTTATTCTTATCTTTTATTTATTATTATTTTATTTCAATCATCTAACATAGATTTACCATTTGCACAAAGTTGGGGCTTCCATTTCAAGCTATGAAGACAACAATTCTGATTAGTTTCTTTTTGTTTACACATTTGGGAATACATCATCCAGCCTTGGCCAAAAGAGCAATTCATACAAAAAATACCAAACAAAAATGTGACATTCCATTTATCATTTCACAAAATTGCATTTCGGCTTCACTCTTAAACACTTAATTGACCAGTTTACTCAAGTATTGACAAAAAAACTTTGCACAAATTCCTGGTATATTAACTACTAATTTGGCATGGTAGAGTCCATAGCTGCACTACCATAGCAGATGAGTTATTTGGTAAAGTGTTCTGGAAATTTCAATCAATATGTTAGTACACTGGTCTTTTAAATGCTGTTAGAAAACAGGTAAGTTCACAATCTTGACCTAATACATTTCATTGGCTTTCCATTTTCAACGATGAAACAAAACATGTTGAAAAACAAACGCAAAAAATTATTGAAATCAACTTCTACCCCCTCTAACCGTCATACCTCTAGTTTTCCCAACCCTTGCTTTTAGAGCTTTCTTCCGAAGTAATAGACCCCCACATACCTTTGGTAATGTCAACAGTTAAATTCTATTAGATCACATTAATTACCAGCTATATATTCAAATCAAAGCATATTTGATAACTACAGATCCTTATAAGGAAAGTAACCAATTCCATATGGACCATGACAGTTAATTAGTATAAGTATGATGGTTTCTAAGTTTCCATTTGTTTTGTTTAATAATATTCATGGAAAGATAGCTGACCTTTATTCATTGTGCTGGTGTCAAGTTCGATATTTGGTAGATTCTAAAATTTCTATTTAATAGCAGGAGCAGAATAATGAAAGAAACAACTAATTTGATAAAAGCTGAAAAGATGCAATTCTAATAATCTTTTAGAAAAATGACTTGTTCGTGAATTCAATTGTCTTAATTGTTTTTTCTTAGATGTTTTTATTGGAAAATCAATACTTTTATTAGAAATTCTGTCTACAGGATGCTATTCCAATTTTATCAAAAAATATCATACTTGAGCATTATCCCTGTTATGCAAGCACTGATCACTACATAACTTGGCACCCCCTCTTACTAAATTTGATTGATCACTGGCTTAGCATAGCTCTGCAAATTGGCATTTTTCCCATTGTGGTAGTGATAAAAAATAGGCATTAATTCTACTATATCATAATCATAGGTTAATCTTAGGATAAAAATTAGTTTGAAAGTGAAAGAAATGTAGAAACCTACTTTTAAGTACAAACACCATGCTATTCAAACTTCATATTTACAAACTAATACATATTTATCTTCTTCTTTTTTCCATTCCATTGCCTTTAACTAACAACACACTCTACAACACACAGCTGCATACATTCTCAGAAATTTGCTCAAATAGCAACTTCATTTAATGCTCTCTATGCCTATGCCTATGGGATACCATTTTGTTGACGTTGATTTGCATTTGGTGATGGGTTGTATTCTAATATGGTTATGTGGTGGTGGTAGAAATGATGGTAGTGGTGATGGTAGTGGTGTGGTGTGGTGGTGGTAGTTAAGGTTGTGGGCTGCAATTTTTTATTCAAATCTGTTTTTAAATGTCACAACTTATTTTATTTATTTCATTTCAGATATATATATTTGGATATTTTATATTGTACAATGAAATATTGGGATGCCACTATTAAAGGGAAAGTCCACCCCAGGATTTTTTTTAGCTGACGATATAGACCTAATAATACCATGAAGAATGATACAAGTCTCATTAAAATCCATGATCACATAACGAAGATATATCGACTTTTTTATCGAAAATCAGCCGCCCCCCAAATGCAAATGCGTTACATGGGCATGAAACTTTCGCTCGCGGTACACTGTTATCGCACTGACACGACGAATCATGAATGAAAGTGAAAGCGAAAGTGAATGTCTGCGAAATAAGAAGGCAGCTCGCAACATACGTCACAATTTCGATACTATCGGTTATTTTTTGGCGATCGTTTCATGCCCATGTAACGCATTTGCATTTGGGGGGCGGCTGATTTTCGATAAAAAAGTCGATATATCTTCGTTATGTGATCATGGATTTTAATGAGACTTGTATCATTCTTCATGGTATTATTAGGTCTATATATCGTCAGCTAAAGAAAATCCTGGGGTGGACTATCCCTTTAAAGTAAAGTGAAATTTGTGGCCCAAAAAGATGATATCTTCTGTTAAGAGCCACATTGACTCTGCGCTAAATGATATGCATTAAAGCCCCTCTGGCTCTGAGCATATGATATGAGCATGTAGTACAGTCAAACCTGCTTTAGTGACCACCTGTCTACAAAGACCACATTTGTTTGTTTCCCTTGAAAATGGTTCGCATCAAAACGTGTACTAAAGGAACCTATCTACAAAGACCACTTTTTGTGTTTCCCTTGGGCTGTCGCTATAGTCAAATGTGAATGTATAAGCTAGAGAAAAGTATACCCTGTTTCCAGACGGCATACCCCAAGCCTACCAAAATGGGCACATTGGCAAGTAAATCATACCAAACAATATTTGCAATGAAAAACTTTGTTTTCGTAAATAATAAAAGGATTACCGACTTGTCCAGTCATGCAAGTCTGAAATTATATTTTGGCATTGCACTTTACATTTTCAGTCTTCTTTTTTGTAATAATTCTGATAATATTCTACATGTATGCTTGGTTAACTCTTTATATGTCACACTAATAATCTCCCTGAGCCTCATCATATTTATTATGGGATAGATACACCAAAGGCTTCAAGATATTTAACTTACCGGTGCAAGAAGATTGATCTATTTCGTATTAAAGGGTTGTCATGGAGCTAATCAAGATTGGAAGTTGGGTAATTTTGCAAAACCATCGTGTTTATATACACAAAGTAATACTTCCATTAATTTTTGGGCTATTGTTGTGTGCAAAATTACACATGTGGCATACAAGCTACTGCAGAAAATAAGCAAATGAATTCAAACTAATTCCAATTTTTTTTGGGGCTTGATATATTAAATTGAGAGGCCTTGGATGGTTGGATGTGTTTGACATTGACATTGGCAAGAAAATAATGACATAATTGAACAACCTTGATTAAAAATTGGCAAATTGCCAGCAACCATGCAGAAAGTTGTTCTTCTGTTTTACCGCAAAAAAAAAATCTTGAAATAATATGGTTCGATACATAAATAATGACATAAGTTGTTCAGGTTCATAAATTGGCAAATTGCAAGCAACCATCCGGAAATTGTTTTTCTGTTTTACTGCAAAAAAATCTTGGAATAATATGGTTCGATACATAAATAGTGACATAAGTTGTTCATGTTCAAATATTGACAAATTCCCAGCAACCATGCGGAAAGTTGTTCTTCTGTTTTACTGCAAAAAAAAAATCTTGAAATAATATGGTTCGATACATAAATAATGACATAAGTTGTTCATGTTCAAATATTGGCAAATTGCCAGCAACCATGCAAACAGTTGATCATCTGTTTTACCGCAAAAAATGTTGGAATAATATGGTTTGATACATGTACTAGTACAGTACCTGGAAATTCATTTTGCTCAATTTTATGCAATTTTTAACTAGATACCAAAATGAGCTTGATGTATATCTTAATAAAAACTATAGAGTTGTAATCACTAGAGGGCGGCATTACATAAAGCATATTTGATAAGTTAGCAGTTTTAGTATTAGCTCATGATAACCTGGTTTACTTGTGCATGTTTGTATTTGAACTTGTACATATATACATGTATTATGATAATTACTATTCATTTAATGCTGTTTTCTCCCTTCACTCTTGAAAGTAAAGGCAAAATCCCTGTCAAACGAAAAGTGGGAAATTTGTCTGTTATCTCACTCAACTGTCATTTTTGTTGAATTTTTTTACTACCGTTAGACCTGTTTAATAGGCTATTCATACCCAGAGTGTTCGTTCACTCACTATTGCATTTAGAAGTTGTTTTGTTTTGTTTTTTTACTGCATTTTGTTCACAGGTCTTATTCTGATTATATATAGAAAACTTAGATACCAAGGTGGTTTGTAGAGAGAGTACAGGCTATACAATTTTAAAATTGAAGGAACCAAAACAAGAAAACAAATCAATAAATGTAGTTTTATGAATTCCAGCCTTTGTGCATAGTTTACAATAATGAAAATATTCTAATAATAGCCTTGAATTATTCAATGACTCATTTCTATTTTCCATCTAAATAAATCATTTTATAGTTCATTGATCATGTGATCATTGATCATGAATATCAAAGGCATATCTTTCATAACTTAGCTATGGGAAGTGTAGAAGTTTATTTCAATGTTTCAAAAACAAATCTTCCTTGTTCTTGTTTGTCTAGATGTTTGATTTTTCACTAATTTTGGAATTCCCCCTTTCTTGTGAAACATTTGTATTAGGATATGCATTTCTTTGTGTAAACATGCACACCTACTGTTTATGATAGTTTCTTGGGTGGAGTAGTCCATTGTTGTTGTCAGGAAATATTGGTAAAGTAAATAATGATAATGTGTAGGTGGGGATACACCCATATCTCTCTCTCTCTCTATCTCTCTCTCTCTCTCGTTCTCTTTCTCCTTATCATCTCTCTAGCTGAACTTATACCTAGTTATCTATCTCTCTCTCTCCACCTCTCTCTCTCTCTCTCTCTCTCTCTCTCCCTCTCGTATTCTCTTTCTCCTTATCATCTCTCTAACTGAACTTATACCTAGTTATCTATCTCTCTCTCTCTCCACCTCTCTCTCTCTCTCTCTCTCTCTCTCTCTCTCTCCCTCTCTTGTTCTCTTTCTCCTTACCATCTCTCTAACTGAACTTATACCTAGTTATCTATCTCTACATCTCCACCCCCACCTCTCTCTCTCTCTCTCTCTCATCATTTTTAAACTGCCATGTCATTTTCATCACACTGTGTGGCATACATTGTTCGCTCCCCGCAAGCAGGTCATTACTGCTATACACAATACATACCTCTTTCATTCCATTCATTCATTTACTCAGTTCTGAATGCATAATCAAATCGGCAGAAATCATGAAGAAATATAAACTTAATATCAACAGAGCTGGCCTGGGCTCCAAGATGAGCAAAGCTTGGTGCCTCACGAACCCTGGCAATTATTAAAGTACAAGCCAAAAAAGACATTATTAGGGGGTTCCTGGTGGGCAGTCAAAGACATGCTTGTGTTTGTTTGACCCATCCTAGTTACATGTATGCGTGCTTGCCAAGGAGAATCAATCGTAATAAGGAAGTAATCAAACGTCAATTGTTAGTCAGAATCACAATTTTAGAGATAGACATAATAGGTTAGATAATGACTCATCTGAAATTATACATCTCTCTTCCTCCTTCCTTATTTTGTTTGCGTCCCTTCATTCCACCCTTTCTTGTCGCATTTTCTTTCTCTTTCTTCTTCTTCCCCCTCGCTCCCATTCCTCACTCTTTTTCTCTCCCTCCCCCCCCCCCCCTCTCTCTGTCTGTCTGTCTCTCTCTCTCTCTCTTTTTTTCTCCCTCCCTTTCTCTTCTATATTTGCCTTTCTCTCTATCTCTGTCTTTTGCCCTATTTCTTCTTATGGAGTGCATCTACACTTTGAAGCATCTAAAGAAGGAATTTATAGATGATTGCTGTTTTTTAGTGACTTTTTTTTCTACATATATTTGGAGATATGAGTGTCTTGATAATGAGAAATTCCTTGATTTGAATTAAGTTAATTTATCGATCCTTTATTCCTCCTCTTAAAAACTATGAATAAAATATATATAATGTTTACTTGAGGTGCAAAGGATAGAAATCAAATGGATAAAACAAGCTAATATGGTATCGCCTTTTGCTTGAAAGAGAAAAAAGAATTAAAGTCATCTTTCATTTGCCTGCATAAAAAATAAAATTTATATGCCTCAAAAGTAATGTTCCCAGTCCTCTTTTTTCTAAAAATGTCAAAGTCGAACACAATGTCTTTCTTTCCCTCTGCCTCTATTCTTTCTCCTGTTCCTTTTTTCTTTCCATGTGGCAATCTTTGGATGCATTGTTACATTATTTGTTTTCACTGTTGGATAGTAACCTACATAAAAAAGAATACTCCTTTGTCTTCCCTTATAACCCCCCCCCCCCCCCATACCTCCTTGTCTTTCTTCCTCTCCCCCCCTCTCTCTCTCTCTCTCTCTCTCTCTGTCTCTCTTGCTCTCTTGCTGTCTCTTTCCCTCTCTCTCATTCTTTTTCTCTTTCTCTTACACTACAATTCTTGTGTAGCTTTACAATGAACACAACTTTGAGTAGGATACCCATGAACATAGAGGTATTACAGTTTTGTGAGATGACTTCCATTATTTTGGCAGAAAAAGAATATACAATGGAACCTGTCTATAAAGGCCATGCAAGGGAAACAGGAATATGGGCACTGTAGACAGGTGGACTTTCTATACAGGTTCAACAACACATGTTTCATCCTAGAGGGAGACATAGTAGGTGACCACTTAAGATGGTGGCCTTTATAGAGAGGTGGCCACTAAGACAAGTCTGACTGTAACTACAATGGTGAAGATATTTGATATTTGAATAGATTACATTCATTCATTCATTCATTCATTCATTAAATGATGAAAGTAGTCCATGATCTTAACTTCTCTTGCATGAAGACATTTATATCAATCCTACCCCTCCCATATCCCCACCAGATCAAATCACCACCACCGGTCGCCGCCAAGCCCTCGGCTAGAAAGTCCATCAAGACGACCACCACCACGGTGACCACGCAGTCGTACCAGCTTGCCGACGTCAACCAGGCCTTGGACGACCTGGAGAGTCTGATGGTCAAGGCGACAGACACAGATGCTATGGATGACTCCAACATCATCCAAGAAAGGTAAGGATTAGTGGCAATTTGCCATGAGTGCAGAGATGTAGGAAAGTATGTTGTTTCTCACCCGATTCACGATATCAAAGTGTTCAGATCTAGAATGGGGTAGAGCAAGAGAATTCCTTTATTTCAGTGTTTTGGGGTTTTTTTTTTTATCCTTTATCGCCTTATGATTCTTTTTTTAAATGTTCTCTCTTTCATTCCTCCTATACACCTCTGTTACATGTAATGTTGGTTATTCCCTCAATCTCTGTCTTTCTCTCTCTCTTTCTCCTTCATCTATGTCTGTCTCTCTCTCTATCTCTCTCTCTCTCTCTCTCTATCTCTCTCTCTCTCTCTCTCTATCTCTCTCTCTCTCTCTCTCTCTCTTTCTCCTTCCCTTCCCTCTGATTGTTTTTTCTCCTTTCTCTTGATTTCTGTGTGTCAATCTCTGTCTCTCATAATCTTTATCTTTCTCTCTGCCTTCTTCTCCTTCATCTCTGTCTCCCTCTCTCCCTCTTAATCTCTCTCTCTTTCTCCTTTCTCTTGATTTCTATGTCTATCTCTGTCTCTCATCATTATCTTTCTCTCTGCCCCCCCCCCCTCTCTCTTTCTCTCTCTCTCTCTCTGATTGCTATTCCACTCTCTCTTGCTGTCTCTTATGATGACACCTTTATGTAATATATTCATCGCCTTGGAGTACTCGTAATAACATATTGCTCATGTTTTATTTGAGTCAATTTAACTTTTTATTGTTAAGTGTTTATTGCCTTCCCAATAATTACACCTAGTCAATTGGATCAAGCTCAGAAATTATATCACTTACTCATAAACAAATTACGAAAAATATTCATTCCAAGAAAGCATACTTCATAATTATTGTTCTGACGGTATAATTTTTATCTTTTTATGTAGCGGAGGCACTATTTTAATTGACCATATAACTTGCCATTATTAGCGTTTGTACATTGAGTTCATTCTTAGTATATATACATTCAAACCTGCTTTAGTGACCACCTGTCTACGAAGGCCACATGTTTTGTCTTTTTGAAAATGATTTCTCATTAAAACATGTACTAAAGAAACCTGTCTACAAAGACCACATTTTGTGTTACCCTTGGGCGTTTACTATAGACGGGTTTGACTGTATATATATATATATATATATATATTTTTTTTTTTTTTTTTTTTTTTACTTTACTGTGTAAATCTTATTCCTTCTTACATGTAACATTGTTCACATGTCCTTATTTCTCCTCTCTTTCTCCTTCTTTCTTATTTTATCTAACAGGGCATAGTTCTGCCATCCTCACAAAGTAATTTTTTCGTAAAGCACCATAGATAAAACTTTGTCTTTTAACTTTGTGTTTATTATTTGTTCAAGCATATAATTTTATCTTGTAGCAAGTTTACTTTTTTCGTTTGTTTTCTTGTATGTTTTATTTGTTAACTTTAGTTTTGTTTTATTTATGCATGTTTTAGTGTCTGGAGATGAAACGCTCAATTTCTCTTTTTCTTGAATGAGCGTTTGAATTTAAATAATTTGTTTCATCATTCCTCACACTTGAAAAAAATGGATGGTCACAAAGCAATAAATTACATGCATGCTTTATAGACATTAATGAAAATCAAACAATAATTTTAGCTTTTAAAAAATGATTTATAAAATTTCTTGCAAATTAAAAAGATGCTTGTTTAGAATTCATTGTCTGAATTCTCCTCATTAATATAAGTTCAGAATGTATTGAATTCAGTGTGATCTGGATTATTTCAGCATCAATTTTGTATGTGTTTATATAGATTCTAAAGAATGAATATTTTGTTTCTTGTCTTTGCCTTTCTTTGCATGTGATCACCCATTGCCTATATCCCGCATGTACACCAGACAATTAACTCACCCCTCCTACAAACAATCTTTACTTTACAGTACCCCCTCCTCACCTAATGGTACAATCCAGAAACCTGTGCATGCCCATATCAGGTTACCACAGTCGCCGCCTCGGAGCTTTGCCACAAAGCCTAAACCACTCTCACCGAAGGGGGAGGCAGCCAAAGTGGGAGGGAAGAGCTCCGCTTTTAAACCCATCAAGAAAGCCAGCTCGCCCACCGTAAAGAACAGCGCAGTTGCGTCGCTGTCGATATCTCTCTCGCAGCCCTCCAAAGCGCCCTCGTCACCGAACAAAGCCGCAAAATCCGACAAATCGGGTCAATCTCAGGAATCAGTCAAACCACAAAGTGAGAACAGTGCGTTGTCTGCTGTTAAGTCACCGGATGAGAAAAGAGCCGTAAGAATTGTCGTCACTGAGGCAGAGGCGGACATTAAACAAACTAGTCTAAAACAAACCACAGTCGGCGACACTAAATCAAGAGTGAATGACGCCAATGCTAAAGATGCGGGGGAGAAAGAGGAATCAGAACATTCAGACAAAGATATTAATATAAACTCATCAGGAAAGACAGGCCCTACCATTACAGATCTTGATTCAAGTACGCAATCGAACGTCACAAATGGCCATTCAGACTGTGGCAAGCAAAATCCAGAGGATGAAAGAGTTAGCAAAACAAATGTCACCGATGTTAACGATGAAAAGAAGGTTGTGAAGAGCGCGGCTGTGGATGATTCCACAAAATCAGACTATGTTACCGAGATTAAAACCACCTTCGTTAATGGCATTATCGAGGAGACGTTTATCAATTAGCATGTAATTAGACAGTACAAGTGAAAAGAATATACATGTATACTAGCTACTTGGGAGTGTTTCTAATCAGTTGCAATAAAGTGTGTACTTAAAATGCCATTATGGTTGAATATGTTTAGCATTTTTTGTAGGATTTACCATCAAGGTTAAACAAAGCTACTAATTAATACATGTCGGTCTTACCCAAGAAATTCATGTAATCGAATATGTTATTTAAGCAAATTATGACAGTTTTTATCTTTAAAGATAGTTCTCTTTTCTTGTAAATATAATCATGTTAAAGTGATGTAGAGATTTATGAGATGATGTCCTTTACTCTTTGTGTGATAGCTTCACGGTATCTGCCAAGAGCCAGATGGATGTTAAAGTCATCTATTTTTACTTCAAGTTAAATCCATGCTGGCTCTCAAAAGAAGATATCATAGTGCTTTGTAAATCGATAATCATCACAAGTGTTTCTAAATTGAACAAGGAGTAGCCGGTCTTTGCTGATTTGGTAATTTCCTGGTCATGTATGTACCATAATGTATTCACAAAAAAGCTTGTTAATGTGCAGTACGATTATTTAATAGTTAACATTCATAAATATTCATTGTCATTTTAAAAAGGTATTCTGTATATACGAAATGTCCTGCTCTTTTAAATACATGTACTTGTAAAATCCTTCTGAACAAACATTTTAAGATGGCAGATTGATCCAATTTTAGAATTTGTGTGATGACTTTATTTTTAAAGTGCCAGGTATTTCCTCAACCCACCTAACGAGTAACCTTACGTAAACAGCCTGAAACGAGGAACCTGTTTACTTTAAGCTCCGTATATGGCTCTAATCCTTCTTGAACGTTGCACCCCACCCATTGTGTCAAAATCACCTTGTTAATATGTACATTGCTTTGTACAGCAGAACAATACAAAACACAGAAAAATTCTTTTAAAAATGAAGTTTAGCCATTTGTGTGCCTTTTTGAAAATGAAAACTGAAATTTAAATCAAAAAGCAGGGATTGTTTCTTTTGATGTTGCAAAAAAATTGATTGATGTACATTAAGAGTGGAAATCAGGTCGCGTGTCAGCTCAGCACAAGCGTTCTTTTAGTTCGTAGAGAAAGACTGAAGATGAAGTAGGCAAAGTACATGTAGATACACAAATAGGACAAAAATGTGGTGCTATATATATTTTTAAAGCTATCAATACTGTTTAAATGTTTTCAAGGTTGTATGTGTGGTGTTTTATAACTAAATAATCATTTGATATGATCAACTTTCATTTCGGTAATAGGTTCAAGTTCAGAGTCATTCTGTTGGTAATTAAGTGATCGCACGAGCGAGATGATGTGATTAAAATCATTCAGCATTTATAATCATAAGCTCTGGTTAACATGTACAGTTAAACCTGTATAGAAAGACTCCGAAGGGAGAGGCCCAAAAGAAGTTCTTTATTCACAAGTTTCATTAAACACGTATTTCAATCAGATATTTTCAAGGGAAGCAACATTTTTTATATACAGGTGGTCTTTATAGACAGGTGGTTTTTTATAGACAGGTGGTTTTTATAGGCAGGTGGTTGCTAAACCGGGTTTGATCTGTATCTGAATAGTATCTTTGAATCAGGCGCATTTTATGAAGAGTTGAATGTATCCAAAGTTTGTTAGCATGGAACATAAAATGATAGACAGACAAGGAAGTTTGAAGGGAGTATAAAAAGATTGTGGTTTATCACACCTTGTAGGGTACAGAGTTCATTTGGTACTGTTACAGAATTCATTTGAAGGGATCTATTGCAGATAAATCTAGAGCAAATTGTTTGTTTGGCAAGAAGAAACAGAAATGGAGAACAAAAAGAAAACTTATTGCTAAAAAGTTATCTTTATGCATACCTTTTCCAACTCCATATTCTGTATGGATTTCATAGCTGTACTCTTTCTGCCTGTTATTTGTTTCTAATTCACTTTTTGTGATCCAATTTTGTGAAGCATTTAAAAATTGCTCTTCTTTGTGAATTTGACACCAATAGCATGCACAGTATTGATTCCTTATCAACAAGTTGTTGCGAAAATGTACTGTAAGGATATATTTGTTCTGTTTCTACACCAAGTTCAAGGTCATTTCATAGCGTTATCATTTGTTGCCTCTTTAAACATTTTGAATATTGTTGTTTGATCTCTCTCTCTCTCTGTTTTTGATCATTATTTGATAGTATATCATGCCCTTTTGAAACAGTAAGTGTTATTCATGCCAATCTGAAACAGTAGAAAATATCATGAAGCTTAATCGTGCGTGTACATGGTTTTCTTGCCAAACGTTTCCTTTGAAATTAAGCCCTGACGTTCGCCCCCCCCCCCCCCAAGACGTTTGTTTGTATTCATTTGACATATATAATCCAACTTCCTTCAATTTTATTTTTCTTTATCAACTGGGAATTTGCAGTAGAGTTCCCCCTTTAATGAAATTGGCATTCAGAGGTGTAATAAATAAGAGAATATAAAGTGTTGAGGGTAGTCACATGATGCGCTGAGTCACCGAATAATGCATGGCTTAGTCCAAGAGGGGGTTTTCCCTTCTTTTTCACCCTGCACGTTGCAGCATGGACCCCCAGGCCTCAGCGAAACATATGTTCTCTCAGCTGATTAATTAATGCCTAATTGCTGGCATACGCGTGGGAAGGGATTTTCCCTTCAACACTTAATTGACAGCTTGAGTCGTGAGCTTCAAATCCCCTTAGAAGAGATAAGGGAGGGGGATACTAGAGGGAACATAGATCGATTGGTAGGGCATGTGCCCGTTTATGGGTTTTCTTTACTAAATCATTAACATCCCTGTATGTTTTATGAACTGCTATCACTAAATGCATTAAAGATAAAGTTAAAGTTCTAGTCATGTGATTTAATTGTAAAAGAACTAACTAACTTACATATTAAAAAAAAAAATAAACAAATTACAAACAGAGGGAACAAAATAAGATCCAAGTAAAATGAAAAGACAGAAAAGAAATGTACAAAAATTGCAAATTTAAAATGACAATAGCAATTGATATATAAAGGAATTGAATACTAATTGAACAAAAAAAAAGACGTCGCACTTATATCACACAATATTCAAGGGTGGGCCTGAAGACATTACCAGTAAGTGGGAAAGGATATATATGCAATTGAAAAATAAGGATACCGCTATCTATTTCTTGATTGGATATTAATTAAGAAAACCCTGTGATAAGGAAAAAAGTTTAATCAACGCAGTTCGTTGTTTCCTTTAACATCACATGAGGGAAGCTTTCACAACTAATTGTTTTGGCCAAAAACGGACTTCTCAAGCTAAAAGTAGCGAAACAGGAAATGCAAGTGTCATGGCGAAATCAAGAAATGAAAGTGAGTGGGCTATTCTCATCCCACAATCAAGTGTTGACATAGATGTTTCTATAAATGGGTTTGATATGGTTTTGAGTAATTAATAGTTTTGATTAAAATTGAGTGGGATAAAGAACCGAAAGTAGATATTTTAGAGTTGAACAAATAAAAAAGTTATACTGAATGATCCTGACTTAAAATGAGTGATTATTTGCAAACAAATTAGATGAAGATGTGTTATTGGGGAGTAGAATATGCAAAGAAAAGTAAGAAATTTAAGTATTGATCCATGTCCTATGTTGAGTACCATCAGACATGGTCCCATATTATAGTTAATTTCATTTTTCAAGAGGTTATGGTTCTTTTTTCTCTGCTTTTTAATAGTTCAAACTTCAATCAGAACATTTTCTACCCGATTGACAGATTGGAATTACTTAAAATCAATTTCTCTCAAAATGCATCACAAATTTAGATATTTATCCTAACAAATCTTAATTACATTTTGAATAATGGTCATGTTTGTATCATAGCATGAATAACAAGAGATCAGGCATGAATGAAAGATAAGAGAGGTTGGAATTAGAATGGTAACAATTTTGGATGTCAAGGATTTCAGTTACAATTGATCTTAAATTCTTGCAATTTTCATTTTATGCTATAAAAAGGAAGGAAAATCTGTAGTTTATCTTGCTTTTCTGTGGAGTCGATTTAGAAAGATCAAAAGAAAGATAGGACGAGTTTTTCACCAAAAAGAAGCCCCTTTCATTTGTTCAATATCCAAGCACACAGCTAATTCACATTTTTATCAAAATTGCTTTTCCATAATTCAATTTAAAGTTCTGTTTTGCCGTAAAATACTATTTTAATAGGGATTAGGTTTAGTTGCTTGTAATCTTCTTTAAAAAGATAAGTAAAGTAAGTGTTTTTGAAAAGAGAATGATTTTCCGAGATAAATGAGATTACATAGAAGGCAAAAAACAAAATGTAGAAATACAGCGTATGAAGGATTAAAGAAAGATTTGGGCATGGATGTGATGAGATCTGAATAATGATACTGATTGTATGGAATGGATCTAAAGGGGTTTTCCCTTTTTGATTGAAAGAGAAATACAAACCAAGAACAATGATTACATCCTTGATTTCATGTTTATCTTCATCTGGCAACGTTAATGAATACGATAAGCATGATCCGGGATTTCCCCCAACGAAGCTACGGCACTGAAATCAAAAGTGAAGTTAAGATCAGAGGCTTGGCACAAATTGAAAACAAGCCTAATGAGATGGTAATTGCGCCATTGTCGCCGAATCTCTAACAAGATCTTCACGGATTATGAATCGTTACCATGGCAACCGCTTGGCAGCTGGATACATGCTCTTGTAATGACATTTCTTGTCGGGATTTGTCCCGAGAGGAAAAAGGGATAAAAAGCAAAGATCTTTCATTTGATGTTAATTTACAATCTCTGCAGTGTTGCTGATGCTTTATGCCTCTACAATTAGTCTTGTAAAGGACTAGATGAAAGAAAGTTGGTTAAATAAAAAGATTGCTCTGAACTGCACAATAATGGCAGATTTTAAACACATGATTTGTGTGTTTAATTGTGTGAAATTATTGACAATGAAATGACTTTGATGGGAGCAATAAGCATGTATTCATTTTTATCTATTAAAATGCCTTAGTAATATCAGCGTACCTCAATATATCGGAAACATGCTTGGAAATTTATCAAATATTTATTTTGTCTATTATGTGAAACAAAAGAGTTATGTCATTACTATATATCTTACAGCAGCATTAAAATATGTAACGGTGGCTTCGAAACGGTAAGGTGTGAAATGGCAGTAATGTGTGATGAGCAATTCAAACATAATTGATGTTCAATGTATTTAGGCTTAGTTTTAATATCCGCCGTCTTTAATCGTAGATGGAGTGATGGGGAGGATGAAATAAAGAGAAAAGTCTTGCCTTTACTGATGTAAAAATAAAAGTGCTTGTTTGGCATCTTTTAGTATTTATTATGGAAGAAATAAACCATTTTAAAATTGAAACAGGAGCTGGAAACTTTTCAACGGTACGAAATTAGAAATATTCTGTTTCAGGGCTTCAGACGAAGAGGGTCCTGGGAATAAAGCTTCCAAAATGTTGATTCTAAATCCCTGTAAAAAATTCAAACTTGAAAAGAGAGGGGGGCAATGCTTACGGACAGTGAAAATGTCCGTCTAGACTCTTGAAGAAAACAATAGCGAAGAGCCAAGCAGTTTGTTTGTAAATCTCCAATGATCATTAAATCTTTTAGATATTTCAGTCATGCACATTACGAAAGGAATCTGTGCATATGTGATTAAAATGTGAATTGGTACAGCTACATATCTTTTAAGCATTCTGAGAACTTTTTCTTATTCTAAAAGAGGATTTATTTCTATAGATTCCATTAGTTGTAATCAGCAGCATCTCTTCTTATTAGAAATACTAACGATCATGCCTTTGATATTGAAATATTGACTAACTTTTTCATGCAATCGATGAGTGATTATTATAATATGTGTAGCAGTTTAAGGTTGTTCGTGTCTTTAAATTGTAAATAAGTAAGACATGTTATGTAATTTCTATTTATTATGATATCAGATTGCACAGCACAACAAATATACATAAGAGAATGTAGGTTTGGCAAAAGTTATTTCCCACTTCATTTGAAAGACAATTTTTCTTCATGTTGAATATTGTTTCTGTTTATAATGAATCATACATGTAGTTACATTTCATTTTCGTTTGAGAAGTTTTGTTTCAGTTGTATACCTCTTTCACACACATCGGTTTTCTGTGCTTACAATTACGTTGTGAAGTGCGTGGAAGGGTGTGTTTGCACTATACTGCAGTGAGTTTTGAAGCACACTGGAGTCGCATGTAAAGACTCTATTCACACTGCAAATTTAAACACGTTCATATAAAAGAAGAAAAAACGGTTGATATGCATTGAATGGATAAGTTAGCGGGAGAAGGGTGTATGTAATATAATGATTCAACACTGTATTTCTGGTCCTCAACCGATGAAATGCATATGTAGAGAGTTTTACGATTGCACGTCTTATACATATATATGTGTGGAGGTTGCATTCTAAATATTATAAAATCTCTTCAGAGCCAGAAAGAATCAACTCCATATTCAATTATATGAGTTAACGCCCTTCTGAACCAAAACAGAATATAAAGGACCTGTTCATACTGTAGTTTTAAAGACAGTCCAGATGCTTCCTACAGTGTTATGTCACTTTGCCAAAATGTTCCTTGAGATTTAGACTGTTTTGCATCTGTGGTGACACTTCATAGAAAAGATCACAATTAAAATTTGTTTTTCTGTTGAAATATATATAAAAGTAGTCATTTGAAGTGTTTTAATTTCTCGTTAAAGGCATGAGTGATTATAATACAGGCATATGAAAGGTGTGCAATCAGTGAAAATGTTGATTTTTATGTGTAGAGAATGTTTTGTTTGTTATGAGAGCAAGAAGGGAATTAACTCTGTAATAAAAGATATGAGTTAAAGCCCTTCTGGCTCTCAGCAGATGATAGTATGTTAGTGGTGGAAGTGAAATTGTCACTTGACTCCTTTTGAGTGTTTTAAAGATTTCTAGAGTGATTGAGGGAGATAAGAGGAGAGAGGAGTGGGAGAGAGAAGTGGATAGAAAGGAGGAGGGAGAGACTGAGAGATGGGGAGAGAGAGAGAGAGAGAAAGAGAGAGAAAGAGAGAGAGAGAAAGAGAAGAAAGAGAGAGCAAAAAAAAAAGTCTGTAAAGAAGAAACTAATTTGAATCCGCTTGTAACCACCCTCTCACCCTATTCCTAGCACCGTTCCCTTAAAAAAATAGACGAGTACCTCATGGTGATTAAACTTATTACGTTATAATGCCTTATCTGCATACACGCATTCGGTGTATGAAATAATACCGTATTGCTGGATGTGAAGTACCAGAATAGATCTACGAAGCGCATTGATCCCAGATTCCAAAGCCAACAACACATACATCATCATTTGGCACATAATGTTTTTATGATTTGTTTGTAAAAAAACTCTTCACTTGCTCCCTCCTCTTCTCTCCTCTTCCCACGCTTTATCAATCCAACTTTTGTTAAAACTTCATTGGTATGGAAGCAGACCAATCAGAAAAACAGAAAGGCGAAAGTGTTAAATAAATCAAGCCAATAATAAGGTAGTTATGGATGCTTGAAATGTGAGATCACTAAATCCATGCGATTCTCAAATTGGCAATTCGGCCAGTGGATTGTGACATAGTCATGGGACAACTCTCTCATTTTTGTTGTATACAAAAATATCATTAATTTATCTTTTTCTCTTAAGTGCCTCTATCACTCGTCTTTTTCTTTCAACCCTCTACCCATCTCTTTCCTTTGTTTCAAATCATTTTCCCTCTCCCCTTCTCTATTTCCCTATCTTTATCCATCTCTCTGTATCTCTTTATCTCCCTCTCTCTCTATCCCCCCTCTCTGTCTCCCTCCTCCTCTCTATCCATTTATGTCCCCCTCACTTTGTATCTCTCTCTCTCTCTCTCTCTTTATCTCTCTCTTTCTCTCTTTCTCTCTCTCTCTCTCTCTTTCCCCTTCTCCTTATGCAAATCGGTAAAAGCTAGGAAAACCACAGAGTTTGCGCTATTTCGTGTTTTAACATCGCGAAAAAAGGCGAGTGGTATGAATAACCCTATATGACCGATGAGTGGGCATTAAGATTTGTAGGCAACTAATTACCCCATGACTATCTCATCAATCAAACTAGTTCCTGATAAAGATGTCCGACTAATGACGTAACTTAATGGAGGCGTGAATCGTTAATATTTTAACAAAAAAACACGTATGCATACGTTACAAAATATTTATCTGCTTTTGTGTATTGAATTGCATGACGTCATGTGCGTTTCATGACGATCGTCTATTAAAGAAAATCACCGGTAAGCAAACAACTCTAGATTGGCTAAACGAATCAATCATTTATTACCAAATCTAACGTCTTGTTTGGTTATAACATTTTGCTCAAACGGAAGGGAAAAAAGGAATAGTAATGCTGATGGTGGTGATGGTGATGATGGTATTGATGGTGGATGGTGGTAGTGGTGGTTGTGGTGGTGGTGGTGGTGATGGTGGTGGTGGGGTGGTGGTAGTGATGGTGATGACGTTGATGATGGTGGTGGTAGTGGTGGTGGTGGTGGTGGTGGTGGTGGTGGTGGTGGTGACGGTGGTGGTAGTCGGGTGGTGGTGACAGGGGTGGTGGTGATGATAAATAATGTTGCTGGTGATTATGATGGTGATCAGTAAGGGGGGTGATGGTGATGACGCTGGTGGCGGTGGTAAACTGGTAGTGCTGGAGGTGGTGATGGTTATTGTGGAGTTGTTGATGTTGATGATGATGATGATGATGATGATGATGATGACGATGATGTTGTCTTTAAACACAGCATATATAAAATATAGAAAGTCCTATAAAAACAGAGCATGCAAAAATCATATAAGATACAAAGTACTTTTCTATAGACTAGCCCTATACTGTGATCATGCACGCAATACACAAGCGTTCTCGCAAACACACATCAAGAGATAATCAAGGGACAAACAACTAACTAAATAGAAAATATATAAAAAGTAAACGAAACCGTTTGATTGTTAAGCCGAAACTGTACAATTCGTATCCATCTCCAGTATATAGGTAACGAAATATCTTTTCTTTCTGTCCCTTGGCAAATCTATTTTAAGATGTCCATTCAATGATTCTGTATACTTGGTAGGGGGTATATATGCTTATATAATAAGTTTTGTTCCCTTTGCTTTGGTCTTTCCCTGAGACCAAAGCAGACAGGGTCAGAAAAGGCGCCAAACCGTCCATCCATAAAATTAATGTGGTGTTTATCGATCTGCAATCGAATTACTTGGTGCCTACCTTTATACACTGTTTTGAAGTTACTCCGGCATTGTTATCTTATGAAGCATAATCCTGCCTGTTTTCTTCTTTTTGTTTGTTCGGACGCTATAGTTATATAAGTAACGCCCCCATTGAGTTTGAGAGGAAGGGAGGGGCCCGGTGGGGGGGGGGCTGATGAACATAATCATAATTATCGCAAATTGTCAAATCTCCAAAACGTGAGCTATCCGCATAACATACTTGTGTAAAAGTGATTTTGTGTGTCCCTCTCTATCTCATTTCCTCTTTGTTTTTCTCTCTTCATTTTCCTTCTATTTGTATAACCCTTTAGGATTTATTGGTTCAATTCATTACAATTTTTGTTGCTTCTGGTCCTCCAGCTCCAGAGGATACTCAAATATGACAAGGGGAGAAGAGCTGAAACGTTGATACAGACCAAGCATTATTTCCAGACATAGCGTATTTGTTTATTTTTAAGTCTTTTTTGTTGTTGCATTGTTTTTTTTATTTATTCATGAAATATTTTATTTTTTAAAACCCTACCGGGTAAGAGGTATGTCTATTGACCCCCATTTCCCCTGGGTGACTTTTCTTTTATGCCGCAGTCCGTTCGGCCCCTAGATCCACCATTTCCTCTATTTGCATTTAAAGGACAAGTCCACTCGAAAAATAACTTACTTTCAATAAAAGCAGAAAAATCAGACAAACTTATCAAAAAAAGTTTGAGCAAAATCGGATAACTAATAAGAAAGTTATGAATTTTTGAAAAAGTATGTAAAACTATGGAACAATGAGATTCACGACACAAACTGCGAAGATGGTTATCAGTTTGTGACGTCATGTCCTCACAGCTTATCAATTGCTTTATATAGTTTAATCTCATTAATTTCCCCTTTTATCCCCCAAAACTTGATTTCCCCATGCCTTTGCCCAGGTTATATGATTTGTATCATATTGCGTGCATGACATTTCCCAATTTTTTTTAATGAATTTTGAAGAATTGATACTATTTTCCGAATATTGTATTTCATAATTATTGATTTTATATAAATAGTTTATCAAAATTCAATTTTTCATGATTTAACTGGACAAAAATTACTTTTTATTTGTGCATCCACACAAAAACATATTACTAACAATCTAACTTGGATGCTGGTGTGAAGAAATAAAATTCTTAGGGTGAAAATAGGAAATTTATATTATCAATATAAAGAAAATAATTAGTGGATAGTGAGGACCATACGTCACAGACTCATAAGTGAGTTGCCAATTTGTGTAGTGATTTAAAAAAAAATTCATGTCATTAAAAATTCATAACTTTCTTATTAGTCATCCGATTTGGCTCAAACTTTTTTTGATTGGTTTGTCTGATTTTTCTGGTTCTATTGAAAATAAGTTATTTTTGGAGTGGACTTGGGCTTTAAATTGACGACGAAAGGGGTTTTCCCTAAGAGTGCCCGCTGGTAGCCACACAATGGTTTCTACTTGGCTGACCAGTCCACTGAAGGGTCGAGGTCAGTAAGCCTTTCGTGTTTAAAATAATGTATGAAAAGACTATCGCCCGGTAAACAGTTCTTTATGGTATGACCATTGACCCTACCATCCATGGTATAACTGGTCCAAGGAACGGCTTATGGTCAATCATTTCTGAAGGTCAGATTGTACTGTTCATTTAATTAACCATCAAGTTGACCACCCGTGTTCACGCGTAAAAACGAAAAATCAAATTCTTAAGTCTTTTTTGTTGTTGTATTGTTTGTTTTATTTATTCATGAAAACGTTTTTTTTTTTTAACCCTACCGGGTAAGAGGTAATAGTATTGACCCCCATCCCCTAGCCTATAATGTAGGCGGAGTGCCGAGCTTTTTTCTTTGCTGCTAGACTAACCCTAAGCAGAACGTCTGATACGGCGAGACTACAAACCGTGAGTCGCGAAGTCTCGCCGTATCAGACGTTCTGCTTAAGGTTAGTCTAGCAGCAAAGAAAAAAGCTCGGCACTCCGCCTAGATTATAGGCTACCCATCCCCCTGAGTGACTTTTCTTTTATGCCGCAGTCCGTTCGGCCCCTAGATCCACCATTTCCTCTATTTGCATTTAAATTGACGGAAAGAGGGGTTTTCCCTAAGAGTGCCCGCTGGTAGCCACACGATGGTTTCTATTTGGCTGACCAGTCCACTGAAGGGTCGAGGTTAGTAAGCCTTTCGTGTTTAAAATAATGTATGAAAAGACTATCGCCCAATAAATAGTTCTTTCTATTGTATGACCATTGACCCTACCATCCATGGTATAACTGGTCCAAGCAACGGTCAATGGTCAATCATTTCTAAAGGTCAATTTGTACTGTTCATTTAATTAACCATCAAAATTGACCATCCGTGTTCACGCGTAAAAATGAAAAATCAAATTCGACATAAAGATATATAGTCCTTTATATTGTTATTTAATAGGTCCAAGGAAATTTGTTAATTCAACAAATTTCCTCCGACTTATTTGTTTGTTTATTTTCGTTCCTGTTTTGTTCTTTTTGGGAGTGTCTAGTGATTTCTTTTCTTCGTTTAATCCTAAAATGATTCGGTTAGCGAGAAGGGGGCATGCATATTGAATCATCAGCGGTGTCGTGGTTTAGTGGATATGTCACCGGACTGTCGATCACAATGTCCGCGGTTCGAGTCCCGCCGCGGCACTAATGTCATTTGGCAAGGCATTGATCTTCATCTACCACACTCAACCCAGGTGATGTAAATGGGTACCTGGCAGGACTTAATTCCTTGAAATACTATAGAGCGCCGTGACGGCAGCCGTGCTAAAGCCAGGGTAATAATCGGGAGCGCCAGGAGTGTCAAGTCCGACAGACATGAGCGCTATACAAGAACACACTATTATTATTATTATTAATTATTAATACCCCCATATTTGTTCCCCTTAAATACCAAAAGGGGAAGCCACGGCCCCCAGACGGTTCGACCCCTGGATGAACCATTTCCGCTATTTGCATTTATATTGGATTTAAAAGGGGTTCTCCCTCAAAGTGCCCACTGCACGGTAGCCACACACAACGGTTCCAATAGACCATTTTCGTAATGTAATCAAATTTAATGCACAAATCTTCGTTGCGTGCCTCGCTTTGTTATATTCAATTCAATTCAATTCAATTCGTATTTATTTCATTTCCAACAGAAAGATAAACAAAGGCATTACAGAGTATTACAGAAAGTATGAAAAAGAAATGTATGTACATATTCATTTTTTATCTTGATAAGTATACAAATATTACACTGTACACATAATAACATTATTACAAGAAATTCTGAGGAAATGGGGGATCCACTAAAAAGCAGTGCTTGTAGTTTGTGGATCCCCCAGAAAAAAATAAAAACTGTTTTAAATTGTGCCTACGAATACTAGGAAACACAAAACAATACTACAGAACAAACAAAAAATACGAAACGACAAGGAAAAGGAAAACAGATAAACGAAGAAGAAAAGGGGGGAAGGAAGAACGAAGAATCAGGACAAATCATGGCCGAAGAAGAGGGAGTTATCATTGTTGATTCTGATAAGGTAAGATCATAAGACCAAATAAATACTAAATTAATCGAGCAGATAAAAAATTAAGATAATTACCAGCTGTTATCAGATTATTATTGTATATTACTATAACATTTAGCAAAAATACTTTAAGTTTTTTTTTTCTTGAAATAATTTAAGGATGGACTATTTTTTAATATCTTCACTTTGAAAATTCCAAAATCTAGGACCATCATACATAAATGACTTCTTCGCTAATAAAGTTCTTAAGAGTGGTAGGTGCAACCATGGTGCAACTTGTTAGACCGTCTATAGTTGGGTCATCATGAAATGACCGCTTTATTAAGGAGAACATAGCATCAAATATAAGTGGAAGGGTCTTTCTACTTTAGTTATACATAAATTGTCCTAAGTGAAATAGATACAGGTCATTTGTTTTTAATAGTCTGCTATTAACAATAAACGGGTCTGTGTGTGAGAGTATAGCAGAGTTGTAGATATTGTCATTCACCTGTTACCAATAATTGTATTTTTATAGTCAGAATGCGAGCTGCATATAAATATACGTATTGTTAGGTAGGGCAATACATAATGTTTTTACCATCTTGCAACACCTAATGTATGCAGTTTTGATTCCTACTTTTGAGACATAATTATTCGTAACAGGTGACCGTGAATGAAGTAATTCGTATCGAGGCGCTTCTTAAAGGCATATCCATTAATTTGGTTTTATTACGAAAACATGGCAAATTGTACAAACATTGTACTTGGCTGACCAGTCCAGTCCATTGACCGTACGGGTCGAGGTCAGTAGATTGTCCGTGTGTACGTGTGTGAAAAGACTATTGACCCTTCATCAAGCCCATGTAAAAAAATAAAAAAAATAATAACAATAAAATTGTATTCAACAAGATATTTAATTATTTTTGATCCGTCCAGGCGTCATTATCATTCCATCCTATGCGTGTTAAAAATAATAACTTGTATTTAACCCTCTTTCCTAATACTTGTCCATATACAGGCCTACAACATGTTTTGGTCATTCAATCCCATGTGTACTCTCTATACGCGTTAAAAGTCTATAACTCGTATTCAAAACGGAGAAAGGTTTACTGCCATACAGTATAATTCGTGTTTACGTGTTTAAAAATAAACTCTTATTCAACAAGACAGTAGATATACCCTTTCTATTCACTACTTTTCCATACAACGGTTTATAGCCATTCGGTCTAATGCGTACTTTTTGTGTTTAAAATTGTAACTCCTCTTCAACAAAAAGACAATGTTACCTATAATTTGATTTTTGTGTGTTTCTAACACAGGTCATCTATCATACAGAAGATTTCATCAAAATTAACCCATTTGAGCTTGACTGTTTGAAATTAACACATATATATTCAACACGTTGGTAGTCCTATATTGTTTAACAGGTCCATTCAATATCACTTTCTATCGCCATCCGGTCTAATAATGCCCAAATCAGTAGACGTTAGTCCTTTTACCATCGAAGTAGAATTTTCGTCTATAAACATTATGTCTAGTTTAAAGTTTGTCTTATTATCAAAATGAACACACATGTTGACTTTTTGGGGGGGAGGGGGGGGGGGAGTTGTGTCATCAACATGATTATGCACCACCCCATCCCCTCGAAATTTACCATATATTATGTAGGTTCTACATAATCATACTTTAGAGATGATAAAGACAAAATAAGGTGTTACTGGGAAGCATTTAACGACACATAATAACAACAATCAAATTAATATATATATATATATACAAAATAAGCTAACAATGCTTATAATGAACATTGTTATCAATTACAAGTCACATGGGCCCTGTTTCATAAAACTTGTTATCAATAACAAGTCACACTAATTGTTATAAGCTACTGAAATATTGGCATTTTTGTCATAGAATGTTAGCATTTGTTTATATTAATACACTGTGAAAAATCTGGGCAATATTTTCCAACACTTTGCCAATAGTCAACCCAACCATCAGTTTCTATAAGGCAATATTTTCGTATTTTGCCCAACAAGTGGTCAAGATTTTCCCAACAAGTGGGCTACTGTAGTCGGGCAGTTGAAGGGTCATATCTTTGCCCAAATTTTGGTCAAAATACGAAACAATTATTATGCACGTGTGAAGTAGGGTACTTACGTTTACCAATAGCACTGGGCAAAATATTGCCCAATAGATGGTTGGGTTGACTATTGGCACAACGTTGGGCAAAGTGTTGAAAAAATATTGCCCAACATTTTCACAGTGTAGCAAGTTTTATGGTACAGGGTCTTGTATTTTATAACGCGTTTTATAGGCAATGTAAAAACAAACATTAATTGGAAAAAGGCACTACCACAAGTATTGTTCATAGTAGAAAACATAAGCAATTTGTATGACCTCATGGAAATCAATCCTTACGAAATTATAATTATGAGAGATTTTGTGTGGGCGCGATGATGCAATGCCGGTTATTTTGTACAATATTTTAATACGATTACATTCTTTCTGCTGGAGGAACTGTGTTTTTGTGGTCTAATGCAATGAATCAAAGGGTAAAATATTCAATATTAAATCGTTATAAATTGTATTGACTTTCTCCTATAACAAGTATGTCAAGTTGTGTGGAAAAAGCCGGATAAGCAGAATACTCAAATTTCATTACCAACTCTCGGGATTACCATATTTTTGCGTCCATAATCTTTGCAACTAAAAAAAAGAAAGAAAAAAAATGAACAAAAGAAGAAGAAAAAATCGAAACCGTCAATTTCTCCGCCTCCTATTCTAAATTACTGAAATAGTCACTGGCATATACTCTCCTAGGGGAAAAAATATGTGAACGGGGATCGTTTCACTTTGGAGTGGTAATCCACGCTAAGATATTTGGAATCCACCCCCAAATGAGTGGTTTGGTTCACTCTGTCGAAGTAGTTTAACCCACTATTTTGGGTGGATCCACATGGGTTTTGATTCAATCCCCAAGTTACTCCTCTGGATAATTTAATAGAAAAAATTACGAGCCTCTACATAACAAGTAAGTGGTGATCGTCGCATGGAATATTGTTTTTATACCTTGTTCCCAATAATAATTATGGTTTATCAAATGAATCTTAATTTCTTGGCATCAATAAATTAACACTTGATCAGATAGTGTTTGAAGTGTTTCGCTTTCCTGATCACTGCATTACTGAATACTCCTACACGAAAATTACAACACACAAAAAATAAAAGAATAAAAAAATAAAATCGGTTTCATAAGATAGTCACCTGACTGTTGTATCATAGGCGGCATCTCGGTTTTCTTTGATAACATTATGACGTCATTGGTGTTCCGTTTAGATACGACCGCATCACCACAATCACTTTCGATATAATAATATTTTAAAAATAATATTCATTATTAGATGATAGTTCATAATATGTGAAGGTGTTGGGGCTGATCATGACATATTTTAGGGAACAAACTAAAGTCCTAGCTCATTGTTGAAGGTTGTGCAACACTATTCATCGCAATTTGGCATTGTAAGTACAGCCGTTGGCATGTTTTTATGTTTTAAAGTAGGACAAAATATATATATTATATAGAGGAAAAGAGTTAAATGTCTATTATAGAAAAGTGAAGAAAAAATATTCTCTCGATGCCGAGATTGAAATCCACTTTTTAGGAGTCGTGATTTTGATCACTTTCTATTGAGGAGGAGTTGAATCCACTCAAAGAAAATTGTAGAAAACCACTCCAAATTGAGTGGTTGCGTTACTCCTTTGAGAGAGGGATTGAGGAAGGGGAGAGAGAGGTATAGAGAGAGGGGGCAGAGAGAGAAAGAGGGAGGAAGGGGTGAGAGAGAGAGAGAGAGAGAGAGAGGCTGTAGCTCTATCAGATATACAATTAAGTGTGGTATCTTTTTATCGGGTAAATACAAGAAGTAACATCCCTCATAATATTTGTATGCGAAAAGAAAGGGATAACAAACAGTAAGAGTAATCTCTATGGGCATGTATGCCCCGATGTATGCACGAGTACGGTACGAGGACGAGTATGATGAGAACCAGAGGCGTAGAATGGGTCCATGCATTGAGGGGGCACGGGCATCATCGGGGGGGGGGGGGGGGTAATCGGTATTATCGCTATTTTTATTCATCGCGTGGGTATGTATTATTGGGTTTCGGCCTCTCCTTTCAAGAGCCGTTTTTCCTATCTCCATCTCCTCTTTTGTTTTTCACAATATGATTAGAAAAACCCGATAGCTAACCCCCCCCCCCCCCACCACCCGTCCAACAAAACCTTGATCTTTACATGTTCAAAATTAGTATTGTAATTTGGAACCGCTGTTTAAGGTCGAAATACAATTTGTTTTTACGATGTAACTAATATGCAAATGGTAATAACGGTGCTACTGTTGGGGTGTGTGACGGACGGGGGGGGGGGGGGGGGGGCTTAGAATATCAATGGACTGCTAGGCTACTCCCCTTCTGGAGACCTATGCAACTCACATGAAACACCGAATACAGAACGTAACCACAAATAAAAGAGGGCCACCGGAATCAAATGGTCAATTCAATTCCATCAGGTAATTACATTATATTAGTCAGAAAAGCAGCGTTGCATTCAATAGTCTACATGGTCAGACTCTATTTTTGAACTAGATCGACTTGGTTAGTTGCGGTCAGATTGACAGATTACATTTACCGAAAGAGTATAGTCCACTGCCGTGTCACGCGCCTTATCGGCTGAGATACACTAAACGCTATTAAAAATGGAGAACGGTCCTTGGATGTTTTTCGGGGATGGTGCGTTAGTGGATGCTTCGACCAAGCTTTGTGCATGTGTGTGGGAAAATAACGACTAAAGAAGGAAAAAAATAATATGTAAAACCGGACAGTATCTGGACTTACATAAGGAATGAATAGGAATGAAATTCAGAAATTCTGCCGTTGACATATTTTCTCTCGGTGTGCAGAAACTATCCATCCACAAACTACATTATATATCTCTCTTTCTCTCTTTTAATGTACATGTATCATTTAAAAAAACAGAGAAAGTATAAAATATGGAGTGTTGTATGTAGGATGCATACGTCAATTAACGAGTCCAGGCATACATACTTTATTGACACATCTATCTTTAAAACATAAGAAACAACAACAACAACAACAAGACTTCCACTTAACCTCTCCGAAAGTAGTCCTTGGATAGTCTGTAATACGAAGACTTCCAATCGCTTTCTAAAAGATATTGAAAATAATACCGATTGCAATTTTACAAGAGGTAAAGTAATTGAAACCTTAAACATATCTCACAACACTAAAAAAATAAAGGATGAAATCAATCGCTTTCAATTTTTGTGTAGAATAAAAAGCTCAATAGATTTATTATATAAATTTGGTTTGATTCGGGTCCCAGTGCAGTACTAGTATTTCGCAATTTGTACAAAAACGTCTAGCTGACTAGACTATTGCTACGAAGCCGGTACAGGTGAATGATCGGGGAAATCCCTAAACTGATGACGTAGCTACGATGTGCAAGCTATCTCGATGCATAGCATCGCATATATGGGAAGTTGCTGCGAGATCACATCGGAGTTCAGTGGAGCGCGCAGAGCATGCATGAGCATGCATATGGAGCATCGACTGCATTCCATAATAGTTGCTCAGTCGCGCAAGGAAGTATGTCCTATCGACTTATTTTTCTGCAATGGGACGTCCAAATGAACGACAGCGTAGCTATTATTTTCCATCCTTCGTGGTCTGAAATGTTGCAGATGTGTTATTCCAAACTGGAAATTAGTGAACGTAGGCAAGACAAATAGGCCCTAACCGTTCTCTTTTTACTTTAAAAATGGTAAGTGAATATAAACCTACGGTATCGATTTTCTTTTTCTTTTCTGTCATCTACGAGTACGACCCACGGACACGACTCGGGCAGGCGCAGAATTAAGAAATGAAGAGAGCCACGGATGCAGTGTTTATTATCTAATTCAGTTGCTTGTGAGACTAAGAGACCATAAGAGCAAGTGCAAAAGAAATTGGGCTGACAAATTGAAGATCCACCTTGTTTGTTTTCTTTAAATTGATTTAGATCTAGACTAGATTCTAGATATGAAATTTCGTGAATCAATACTTTGGAGAAGCTGTAGATTTAACAAAAAACAACAGCAGTAGATGATGAGCAGTAACCAATTGTAACTATGGACAGTACTTAAAAAAAAAAAATAACCATAGATCTAGACTAGTCTAGGTCTACATTTTTTTTAAATTGTCTTCCCTGAAATGAGATCTGGATGTTTTTTCTTCATTTTTCAACCATTTAATATCAGCATCCGTATTTGACAAAAAATCATCATGTTACTTAAACTGATATTATTTGTCAAAGAATCAAAATTGCCAAAAGCAAAGGCATTGGAAATTAGAATTGTTGGAGTAATGATAAATGCCGGCTTGTGTTATAGATCTGACGACCTGGTACTCCTTTTTGATCAAAGCCTTATGATTTTTTTGGGAAGGTATATTTTCGAAAATGTAGCTGGTAGTATTTAGCTGACTACTGGAGGCTTAATTTTTTTTTTTTTATCTGTCGGCACTTTTATTTCTTATGTTTGCAAGGTATTCAGAAAAGTAGCTACATGTACATGTAGTAGTAATTAGCCTATTAGTGGAGGCTTTAACAAAAAAAAAGATTATCTGTCAGTACTTTCATTTCTTTTGTCCTATGATCATTTAAGAAATAATGAAATTGTTTCCTTTTCCTCTGGCATAAAACATGTCCTTCTAGTTCTACCCTGCCCTTATGTTGAAGAGAAAACAGCTGTTGGCATACAAGTTGAAATTACGTGTACCGTACGCTGTATTCATGATTTTTTTCTGAGATTCTCTTTATTTCATGTAAATTAAGAATAGTCTGAATATAGGCCACTATCTAAAATATTTACTTTAAAAAAGGCGAGCCCCCCCCCCCCCCCCCCCAAAAAAAAAAAAAATTGCTGAATTGTGATGAAGTGATCTAGTAATTATCTTGACTGAAAAAAAATTCTCTGGCTGGAGGAGTTTAATAACCCCTTTTGACCTCTGCATGAGGCTCTCCTCTGGCACGAGGAGAAGGGTTTGGTGGATCGAGCCAAATGTCGTCTCGGCGGAGCATATCCCCGGACGGAATAGCATGATTTTACGGTCTAATGTTATCGGACTATGACACACTTGAATGGTCACATGTACTTTTTTTTTTGACAATGAACTAGATGATTGGGAATGTACTTCGTTGACAATTAATGGACTAGGCGCTTGGGAATCCCCAACCATATGTGCCGCCCTTCACCAAAGGCCAAGGACTTTATACCGTGAAAAGT
Source organism: Strongylocentrotus droebachiensis (assembly GCA_035222895.1). Lineage (NCBI taxonomy): Eukaryota > Metazoa > Echinodermata > Echinoidea > Camarodonta > Strongylocentrotidae > Strongylocentrotus > Strongylocentrotus droebachiensis. The sequence goes on along the minus strand of JAVYIG010007198.1, from coordinate 41,002 downwards.
TGGCTTGCGGACACGTGTCTGAGTCCTACATTTATTGGAGATACATAAACATGTAGTTATGTACACCTGTCATCCTGATTCTGTCTTTTTACGAGGAGGTGGTGGTACAAAAGCTAGTTCCAAGAACTCCCGAGCAAATAACAGCATTCCATTGCGGACAGCAATGAAAGGGGATTTTCAATCCACAGATTACACGGTGGCGATCTTGAGCAAGGATTTAAGTTTCTCAATACTGCATGTGATTAAAAATTAAAGGTTGAGTTTGGGTCTTGCAAGTGAATTGTGAAAGAAGGGGTTCAGAAGCGATTGGAAACATTGATCATGTCCATATTGCACATAAGCATTGGTGTATACGGTGAGGTTTTGAAATCATCAAGATGATTAGAAATTGACTCAGTCTAGCTTGGTAATAGTCGCATGCACTGTACACAGAAATGTGTATATGGGACTACACAGACATGTGTGGCGTGAAAGTTGTGGTTCACAACCTTTTAACACATGTCACAAGTCATATTCTCAGATATGAGGGCAACTGTAGGGCCATTCTTTTCCTAGGAAATTGTTTCTATGATTCTCTTCCATACATATATAAAAAGAATGAAAAAGCTCACATAGTGTTTTGCTTTTGCACCTTTCCCAGAACTGGACCTTCTCTTTAAGAGCCGGCATGTAGTTTCGGATAGATGCGGAAAAAGATCAAGCATAAAGGAATGTTATTTCCCTGTAATACAAGTTTATACAAGTGAAAATGAAAGCAGTCTCAACATGAAATGCCATTCATTTGACGGGTGATTGAACCATAAAGAAATAGAAGGGGATTTTTTTTTAATTAAAAGCATAATTGCATTATCAAATAATAACATACATGTCTGTGTTAAATAAAGAGGGTCAATGGCATGTATACAAATGCCCCCAATCTTCAAGCATATCAATTTGCATTTCAATTTCGGCCTATTGCTTGTTTTTGGTTGTAGATTGTAGAAGGTGAAGGGGGTCATACGGGTCAAGTTTTACCCTCCAGAGCCCTGCCCAAGACAAAGAAAGGGAAGTAATTTTGATAGTCAGTTTCAAGTGTGGTCCTCGTAAATTAATTCAATATTTGGACAAACAATTTTTAGACCAATTAACTTGTTACTCCCTATCCCCCGCCCTTGTCCCCAATTCTTGCCGTGATTGATCGGATGTTGTTAGTCAAGTGTGCACTGAACAACCAAACTGCAATACTTCCATGGAATTGAGAATGCAAATATGATTTCTTTTTATGGGTTCTTTTTGTTTGTACAGTTTGCCCACTCATTCTGTTGCAATCCAAAGTTCAATTAAAACAGGTCACTTTAATTGCCAGAAAAGAACAATTAGGATACATTTCAAGAGCCCTGATTAGCCTGTTCTGTGGACCATGCACATACTTTTAATACATTAATAAATTGAGTGGAGGCCGGGTCAATTTTGGCCATGGTCCAACCTTACTTTGCAGAGGTTACTATAGAGTGATCATCATAATACAGAGGCGGGGTGGGGGAGGGATTTGACTTTGGTGATCAAATACGTGTATTCTGTTTCAATGTCCCTCTTCCAATTGAGCTACAGTATGTCAATTTTGGTTGTGGTCGAAGTCTACTTTGCTGAGGATACTGTAGGCAGGAATAATCATTAAGACTCAAGGATATAAGCTTGCCTTTTATAATGTTTGATGATCAATATCTCACTTCAGTATCATTCCTTTAATTGGATCTCTACATCCTCGGTAAGGGGAATTCCAAGCTCTTTTTTTCCTTGCCATATTACCCCATTAAGTTCTATTTCAGGACTCTCGTGTAAGTTTATGAATGTGCACTTGCCTATTATATAGGCAATTAGGCAGTTACCCCACTATACGTTAGCTCTGTGGCTGGTGTACAAGATATTCCTATAGATAATTTTGTACATGAATGCATGAGTGTGTTTACAATGTCGTATCTCTTTGGTTATACGGCGTGAGAGCTAACTTGCTATACCTGCAGGTGAGTTAAATGTAAAGGCTCTGTAGGTTATTGTTTGCGATCCATACCATCAGAGAATTGAGAGTCATGTCAAATAAGTTCAATTGTGTATGAGGTCAACATTACACGCCATTGTTTGTTCTGTCATGGATGAATGAGTCTACATGTCTATTTCATGAGACTGCACTAATATCAGTCCGGTGACCTCTCAGAAAATTTAATCTGAATGCCCACAAAGTCGATATATATATGCTGGTCAGATCAGTCCATAGGGCTGTGTGTCTCCTATTCCATCTGTGGATCAGGGTGTTGGTCTAATGCAGGTCCATCTGTCTCATATGGGTTGGCGGTCACTTGGGCTGTCGGTCTTGTGGGCTTTAGCTGGTCTATATTTTTCTACCATACCTTTTGACCAAAGGTCAAGCTCAGATCTTGTAGCTAAATGTTGTCTTTTGTTGATTGTGGTGTGAAATTTAAAATGAAATTCCTGTGTAAGGTGAATGAGAAAAGGAAACATGCTGCAGCCATCCAGCTTTCTCATTTGTTCCAACACGCAAAATTACTAAATACATTTTTTTAACTTTTTTTTTTTAAACAATTTTTTCTCACATTTGTGACTCAGGAGGGTCTTTTCATTTTAGAGCACCTATAATTTGATGTAATGTCCATAATATATTTCAGGAAATGCCCCAAGGGAGTAGACACTTTACAAACTGAAATAAATATTTTTGTAGACGCCTTTCAAACATTCATAACTCTTCTATTTTTAGCCTAATTCATTTCACACTTTTGTCAATCTGTTCCTCTTAGTTTTCTGCTTTCATATTTATATAAATGAACTGATTACAAAGGATTAATTGCACTTTAATCCTCTCACAATACAGCCAACGCGCCAAAAATATCCAGTGAATCAAATAAGGAAGCGTGCGAGCCAAAAATAGCATCGAAATGATCAACCATGAGGAAAGAAGAATGCACGTTGCGCCTGGAAATTACCGCAGGGTAATCCCCCTTTTTCCACGTAGACATGATTTATTTATTCCTTATATGGTCATGTACGTTCTTGGCTAGTTTGCAGGCCCAAACCAATGTCAGTCGCGCCTAACCATGTCTCCACTGTGAGACTATGTCGATTGCACGGTCTACTGCCCTCTATAGACTCGGTATAATGTAGGCTGCTCCTACTCCCTTTATTTGACACAGCCGGAGTCCGACAGAGCTAGGCTCTGCCCAAGACTTCGTTGAATTGTGTTTACCTGTCCAATTAGAGTCTGTTTCTGCAGACTAGGCACTTGAGTCATGACTGCCATTGTACTGTGTACAAAGGGCAGTTGCTACCCCAAAAATGATTGGCAGTATAAACATGAATGATTCAATCGCATGTATCTGATTTGTTGATGCTCATTATCTTATTGTGCGGTCGAGCTGAGGCGTATTGTGTAAGATTAACAGGTGAGGGGCGTGTACCCACTAACATGCCCTTATTATAGGCTTTCTAACTTCCTGGATACGTAAATATTTTGCCGGTAGTCAAGGAAAATGATTTGAATTGTAAAATCTATATTGAAATGACAAAAGAACATTCCAAATACCGGTAATTGATGTTCTTTATTCTGCATTTGAGGAGCTGTCAAAAGTTCTCGTCTTCATGTGCACGTAACAATTAATATTTGATAATGCTCTGTTCGGATGGAAAACTACCGGTACTTTACAGACACGAAACCTCTTCAAAAGTAACCAGAGGGGCTGGTCCGGGAGACTACATGTATATTCTGCAATTCCTTAGCTGTGTATTGCAGCCAATTCTGTTATTATGACCAAACCATAATAGCAATCTGGGTTAGGCTTTACCCAAGACACAGTTCATTCTGTTATGGTTTAAATTAGAGTCTGTCCTTGCAGACTACAGAGTTCTGTAGGGGAATTCCACGAATCAGAGATTTTCCTGGTAAACACTTCAGCTGATGCGAAGATTATGTCATTTAAATGAACATACATTGTACATGTAGCATATTAGCGGCATGGTTCCCGTTTGCTTCACATATTCTACATTATGGTTCATAGCTCCTATGGAAACATCTGTATGACTATATGTGATGCTGTGTGAATTTCAGCCCTGTTCGGCAGCTTTGTTAAAGAGGTAATGATGCCAGAATAATTTCTAAAATTTGAGAAAACAAAAAAATAGCATTTTTTTCAATCATGGATGATCAAATACTGAATCTGAATTTTTTTAATTTTTATCTAAGGCTATCACCTTGATCAAGCAAAGAAGAAGTAAAATTATTATATTTTTAGTTAAATATTCTTTAACAGGAAAAAAAAACTCACAAACAAAACAGAAACCAATCCAAAACAAAACAAAACAAACAATTTATGATAGCTTTTAGGGTTGAAGAAACTTTTAAGCTGCATTGGGGCTCCTTTTATTGTATACTTAATGTGGATTGTGCCAGTTTTCTTTTTTTTTTGGGGGGGGGGTAGGCACATGCCCCCAGTACCCTTTCTCCTCTTCCCTACATGTACATGTGTACATCCTCAATCTTCCTTTTTGTTAAATATTTATTAATCTTGTATTTTTTTCTGCAAGGTGGAATGGGGGAGAGGTTGGGGGGGGGGGTCACATGCCCCATGCCCCTATGTTTCCTTGAGTCTGCTGTTTTGGTAAACTCTGGACCCAGGAGAGATTACTCTTCTCCTTTATCTGTTGAGATCGACCACCATAACTCTACACTATAAAAGTGTGGATTGGTTTACAAAAAGAATCGTATCTACGGAACCCAATCCGTCCTTGTCACCACTACAACCAAATTGTTATTTATTTTAGTTTCATGTGAAAATAGGATGTGGTTGATTTGAAAATTAGCAGATGGTGGCATATTCAATTTGATGGGGAAAAAATTATATGCATACATTGAATAGGCAGGGAAGAAGGTAAGATGATCAATACATATGCTTTGCATATTATTGTCTAGTTCATAGCTGCTTGTACTTTTTAACAATGAGGTACCAACCATATCTCAGAGTTCATATATGTGATGACTGTATGAAGCTGATAGAGAACTAGTGCTAGGATCAGACAAAATGTCCAATAGAATTATATATTCTTAAATGTAAATTCAGGTTCATGGTACCATAATATGATAGGCCATTTTCATAATGCAATCAGATTTAACGCATAAATCTTGGTTATTAAAGTGCTCGTTCAAAATTTTTCATTCACCTGTTTATTAAGAATAATTTCATTTCAATAGTCAGAATGCAAATTGTATGCATTGCGTGTTATTAGGTAGGGCAAGCCTTAATGTTTGTCCTGCCAGCAAAAATTAATGTATGGAATTTACATTCTGACTGAAATATTTGTAAACAAGGCACTTTAATAACAAAGATTAATGCATGCAAGTTGATTGCATCACGAAATTGGCCTATTCCATTATGCATTTTGGGATTTCCCTATTGATTTTTCTACCATATGCTTTTGAGTCACTTTCAATACAAATTATGTTAATGTTTGTACATGTACATGCACAACAGAGGTTCAAAACAATGTAAAATTATTTAGATTAATTTTTACTTTATTTCAAAACAAATATATTGATAAGAACGAGAGATGGATCCAAAATGGAAGTGGATATAAGAAACTAGGAATCTTTTTAATTGCCCTAATCTTAGAATTAATCATTAGAAATATCTTTAATATTTACACCATTTTTTCAAATCTCATTTCATTCTAGATCTCCCATGTTTGTGCTTTGTGTGTTTTAAGTGATGGTGAAGCTGGTAACATCCACATTGTAGCATACATCACATTATAGCTTTGGATCAAAGGTAAGTTCATTTAACTCTTTAAATGTGCCGCACAAATTACCCCCCTGTGCCACATTGTATTTATTATGGGATGGATACACAGAGGTCTTCAAGATATTAGTTTTAACTTTATCTAGTCCAAGATTAATCTATACCAATTTTAAAGGGTTGTCTGGGAGCTAATCAAGACTGGAAATGGGACATTTTGTAAAGCCATGATTGCGTTGCACAAAGCAATCCTTTCATCAATTGATGCCTTTTCTTTTGTGCAAAATTGCACATGTGGCAAACGGGCGAATATTCAGAGAGGCAAAGAAAGCAACCAAAATGTTAAAAGGGTTTCTAAGACCAACTCCGCTCATTTCAGAGGGCAATTAGTCTGTGCTATTTTGTCCCATACAGTATAAAAATGTACATTATTAATGTCATCGTCATCATCAGTTTTGGTGTATACCTGTTGAATCGTTTCTGATTAGTTATCAAATTGACCTACCAGAGCTTATAGTCAGTCAAGATGTATGCCGACTATGTTACAAAGAAGCTATTGCACATAAATATTGTTATGCACATGTACAAAACAGCTAAGCACTCAGTTTACAGTGTCAATTCAATTCAATTTATTCCGCAACATAAAAATTTAAGTATACAAGGAAACAGTAAATTTTAACTATATTTACAAAGGCTACATCCAGGGCTTTCCATGAAGGTTGCGAAAACCTGTAAAGTTGAATCGCTGCGATCGCCCATTACATAAATACAAAATATTATAAGCACACAATGATAAAGTAATTAAATAAGCAAAGTACAGACACTTCAACTTACTAATATCAATAAAGGAGACGTCTGCTATTTGCCGAGAGCTATCCCAAATGATATTGCTTAATCATATCATAATTGTGTATTTGCTTTGTACATCAGGTGATAATTATTCACCTTCATATTAAGCAAAAATATTGAAGTCTAGTTGTGATTATTAAAAAGAAGGGAAAAAAGGGGAAAAAACAGCAAGAGGAAAGTCATAAAGCATGGATAAGAAAATGCCCATAAAAGGCAAGACTTGAAGCAAAACCTGTGAAAGAGTTTTTTTTTAGAAAAGTAAATTTGATCTACTTTGTCCTCATTGTGCTTAGTTCTTGTAGGTATGTGCTTTCCTTTTTGCGATCATTTGTCCGTGGCATAGTTAACATCACGGATAAAGATTTACATGCATTACGAACTTCCCAGGTTCCTCGATCGTGATAGCCAAAGAGAAAAATGGGGGAAAACCCTGCGGCTTTTCTCTTCTCTATTTTACAGCTTGCTATTCTCTCCGAGTGACCTTTCTAACTAAACTGCAAACCATTTTTAGTTTTGCTTGAATCACTTTGATTTCACTTCTTCTTTCTGTTTTACTTTGTAAATATCTTAGTTTTTTCTTCTGTATTGATATTGTGCATCTTCTGATGACATTCTAGGAATTTATTTTGTTTGTTTGGGGGTTTATTGATTACCTAGGCAACTTAGCAAAGTGCAGTGGCATGTATAGTGACAAGTATACATGTATGCCTGAAAAGCAAAATGCATAATTGTTGAAAATCATGTTCTTTAGCATCTGATAGCTAGTGACTGAACTTTGATACAGTATGTATATCTACAGTTAAGCTGATATCAGTGTAAAATACTCTTATATATAGGAGATTTGTTTTAATATTTGTAATTTGACATTTTCATATTTTGTTTAAAAACAGAGCTCTTTTGGAGCTTATACCAGGGCTAAATTGGTCACTGATAACCTGATGTGCAAGTCCAGAATCAGAGCCTGTTTCACAAAACATGTCATCAGTGACAATTGACAGTCTTTGTTATAAGCAACTGAAATCCTTGCTTTTTGTCACTGATTTTTGTCATTCGTCATTGAGAAAGGCTTTGTGAAACAGGTCCCTGATCGGTTTTACAAGTATATGTTTGATACAGGAACCACCTGGGACCCGTAGGGAATGCGTTAAAATTTGTCCCACCCATCCGGTGTTTTCTTCCCCATCTACAGATTGCTTTTCTGAAGCTCCTTTGTTCATCCACTCTCTCCAGCACTTCTTTCACTATGAACATGACGGACAAAGAAAGCGGACAAAATATACAGTTCCTCAGGTAGACAAAGGAACATCCCTTCACTGCTGTTATGTAAAAATGTGTAGAACAGGTGAATATGCATGTGACACCTGTTCTGCACATTCTTACACAATAGCAGTGAAGGGATGTTCCTTTGTCTACCTGAGGAACTGTATATTTTGTCCGCTTTCTTTGTTAGTCATATTCATAGTGTTTGTTGGTGACCCTGTCCCTGCTACTAATTCCTTCCATTCTTTCCCAGAGCCATATAGGGTGCGTTCAAACATTTGTTTTAAAGCTAGAATCACAAACATAAATCAAAAATTAAAACGCCGTTAAAAAACATGGTTACTGCGGGAAAGCGTTCAAGAGATTTTTCATCAACGCTGATTCTCGCTCATTTCAAGCCCAGCTATTGTTCATCACACTGTGCAGTTTGACCCAGGAAGTATAGGTCAACTTCGCCGCGTGCTTTCTGAATTTGTTTACGGTCGACCGTTGGCCAAACGCCCAAACTAGAAGCAGGCCACAATAATGATTGAGATCTCTGTTCGTTCAAGCAATTTTTAGCAACCGTGATTCTGCAGAATCACGATACAAAACGCATCTTTTTAAGCGTTTCATGTTTGCGTTTTTAAACACGTTTATTTTTACGATCGACAAAATTTGCTTGAACGCAACTGTGTTGTAAACTACCAACGTCTTGAAAACCGTGTTTTTTAGGGTGAAAAAGTGTCACTTGAACGCACTCATAGTTTCAAACTATCAATCACATAATTGACATTGGTGCAAAAATCCAGTAATAGTTTTTCGCTCGCTGCTTGAAAGTTGATAACAAACTTTGACACCTTTAATTGGTTATTTAATGATAAATTTTTGCATCAAATTGGATTCTGTATTATCATGTATACATGTATGTATGCACCAGCCGATGTGGAGAGCCTCTCAACAGAATTTTAAATTCTTTTAGGTGATCCCCAGGCATTGGCTGGTGCTTAATATCATACTGTTAATGGTATATCGTTTGGTCAAACTTGTGATGTTTGCTATGTATTGTTATCATCTTGCCTGGAAATGAAATAAATATATAAATAAATAAATCATAACAGCTGCACAGAATTGAATTAAAAATAATCATTATAGTCGCACCTAATTGAATCTGCCTTTGCCGAGGCACGTCAGACATGAATCCAAATTATCCTGGGCCCTGGGGATACAATCAACAGTGGTAGGGGTGGATGTGAGATTGCAGTGGGCGGCAAGAAGGTCTCAGATTGGGATGGATGAAGTTTAAAGCCCCACTGTCCTACTTGTAGCTTCTTGCTCCATCTATATAGAAGACAATGCCTAAGCGGTGCCCGTTGGTCCCCTCATGATCCTCTCTTTCTTATTTTAATTGAGAGCTGAGTTGATGAGATAACCACCTGTCAGTGACCATACTTGGTGGTCTTATCCCTCCTGGCCAAACCAATACAGACAGGCTTTAAAGGCTTGTGTTATAATAGCGAATGGTATATGTTTGCATGTATGTGTGTGTGTGTCTTTATATATATATATATGGTTAAAAAACCTGGATTTTTTTTTGTGAAGACTATAAAAGAAGGTACCTTGAGGAGAACCGAAAGAGCCATGATACAGAAACTTGGAATGTGAAGACACGAAAAGAAGATGTCTTGAGAGGAACAGAAAGAGCCGTGTGACGGAAACTTGGTATGTGAGGACAATAAAAGAAGATGTCTTGAGAAGAACCGAAAGAGCCGTGTGACGGAAACTTGGTATGTGAGGACAATAAAAGAAGATGTCTTGAGAAGAACCGAAAGAGCCGTGTGACGGAAACTTGGTATGTGAGGACAATAAAAGAAGATGTCTTGAGAAGAACCGAAAGAGCCGTGTGACGGAAACTTGGAATGTGAGGACAATAAAAGAAGATGTCTTGAGAAGAACCGAAAGAGCCGTGTGACGGAAACTTGGTATGTGAGGACAATAAAAGAAGATGTCTTGAGAAGAACCGAAAGAGCCGTGTGACGGAAACTTGGTATGTGAGGACAATAAAAGAAGATGTCTTGAGGAGAACAGAGAGAGCCGTGCTACAGAAACTTGGAATGTGAGGACAATAAAAGAAGATGTCTTGAGGAGAACCGAAAGAGCCGTGTGACGGAAACTTGGAATGTGAGGACAATAAAAGAAGATGTCTTGAGGAGAACAGAAAGAGCCGTGTGACGGAAACTTGGAATGTGAGGACAATAAAAGAAGATGTCTTGAAGAGAACAGAAAGAGCCGTGTGACGGAAACTTGGAATGTGAGGACAATAAAAAATGGCATCTTGAAGAGAACAGAAAGAGCTGTGATACGGAAGATGCATGTGTGGTGTGAAACTGCCTGATAGAAAAACTACAAGGGAGCTCATGGAAAGGTTGGATGTGGAAGAAACTGTGGTGGAAGAGGTAAAGAGAAGTGGATTGAGATGGAAGACGATGAGCCTGTGAAAAGAGCATGGGATCTAGAAGTGGATAGCATTTTAAGAGGGAAAGGAAGACCGACGATTTCATGGAAAGATTTGGTGAAAAAAGAAGGCAGTAAGGTTGATTTAAATGAAGAGGATGCTCGAGACAAGATGAACTGGAGAGAGAGGGAGTTTCATCACGGCGCAAAAGTCAGTAACCTCTCATAAGAGGGAAAATGCTGACGAATGATGATGATGAACTAACGGAAATAATATCACTGGAGATATATTTTTTTACCAATTTTAGTTTTAGAGGCTGTTTTCTGAAGAAGAGGTGAAAAATGTACACTGTATACCCCCGATATGTAGATAGAAAGGAAGGAGCAGTTAAATATAAAAACAAAAAAAAGACAGGAAGTTATAAAATTGCTTCTTCAAGGTTTCCATGCTGGATTTCCATCAAATTGTAAAGATTGCTTTATCCTTTAGGTCCTTTTATTTCTCCTGTTCACATCCACCAAAAGAACTTCCTCCTCTTTGAGGGAATGGAATATTCCAGAGGTAAAAATTGGCCAATCCGCAATCGAATTGCTCAGAATATTGTAGTGATCCAAACCCAGGATGATAGAATGATATCCAATATATCGGACCTCCGTGCACATACTCAAATCTACTGCAGATGTGTACATGTATTGAGGGCATTATATACGTGTACACTGTGCAGTCCTTTGCCAATTACCTAGTCTCAGATTTGCAGACCTTGTATTTGAAGATAAAGTTGGATTGCAGAGATCTGTATCAGAGTTTACAATAAAAGAGGAACTATATGTGTAATTATTAAATTTGACTTTTGAATTTATTTTACCTTGAATGATCGATTATAAAGCTAATGTTCATGGATTTCATGAATGCTGTTTTATTTATGGTAAATATAAAAATTGGTGAATTCTGTAACAGAATTTTGATCAGAAAAAGATTTATATTTCATAGAATGAAGTATCAGGAAGCTGGCGTTTTTAAAAATGGTTTTATAATGTAGTAATAATAAATTCTGCAATGAACATCCATCATGAAATTTGCAACATAATGCGATTTGCTCATAAATAGCATTACTTTAATGCAATATTGTTATTATTGGAACCTTAAGATGTATAAAGCTTGGAATCCATAAAAATCGCCACCACTTTAAAATATATATGGTAGCACAATATTCTTAACACATATTTGAGCCCCCCCCCCCCTCAATATTTAGGGGATCTTGAATACACATGTAGATTACATAGAACTCTTATCATTATTGACTAAGTATTTTCTAATAGAGACAATACAAGACTTTTTTTATATGCCGGTCATGCAAATAATCTACCTTGTGCCACATGTTTCATCATGGGATAGAGTTGCCAAAGGCTTCAAGATTATTCAACTGTTTCCAGAGAAGATTAATCTGCACCAGGATTAAAAGGGTTTTCAAGGAACCAATGAAGATCAGAAATGGGTAATTTTGCAGAGCTATTAGGCTTAAGGCGAGGCATACAATGTAGTGTTGATTCCGGGTTGAACTATAACAGTCATTCCGTAATGTAGGAAATCTTGTAGGACAAATCGTTGTACAACCTGTCAATACATTTGATACAAGTCTTCAATGGAAGGTGCAGTTGGTCAACAAAGGTATGGAATTACATTGTACACATAAGCTCCCGGCAGTATATACAAGTCATGATTGTGTTTCAAGGTCCATGTCGATTGATAGCAACCTATACAGTAGATGTAGGATAGTAACTAGGTGTTCTTCGGCCACATAATTAACATTCAAGACGACAATCGATAATAGATCCTATCCGGTGGTCAGACTTCCACCATTTTGGGTATGTGATTGTTGTTGTTGTCTGACTTTGTATGATAATAGTATAGCAAAACACATGTTTTGAGCATCATTTTAAAAGAATGCCTGATAAAACAATTGGGTCTCATTCTTATCTGACCATCATGTCATCAATAATAATTGTTGATAATTAATAATAATAACCATTTTTATCATTATTATTATCATTCTCATCTGACCATCATGTCATCAATAATAATTGTTAATAATTAATAATAATAATAATTTTTATTATCATTATTATCATTTTTATCTTTATTGTTGTTATTATTATTATAACAAAAGTAACTGCAGCACCAACAACAATGACAACGGCAACAATAATAACAAATAAAGAGTAACACTAGATTTCTAAATAAATCCAGTTCCTAGGCTGCTGACAACCAAATTAAAGGCATTAGTTGTATTTTAAATGCTCTAGAGTTTGAGCTAATACCTTTCTAGTTCCGAGCTTATGCTCTGTAACGAACAAAAATGCAATTTCAAATACCCTGGAAATATTCTTCTCGGTTTTCTACAGGTATAGCCTGTAAGGTCAAATAATCATTATGTCTGAGGTTAGCTTTGCTTTTCTGTTAGATAGCGGGGTTCTCTTGACTGAAATTCCTGTTCTTTATTAAAACGCAATGGCCTTGTCCTATTTTCGTTTTATGTTACTCCTTTTATCAAATCAATGAAAGGAAAGATTGACCTTATTCCTATTTTTAAAGAGTTGTTTTGCTTGAGGTTACAAATTTAATAAAAAAGAAAAAAGTATTGCACTATAGATAGAAATATCCAAAGTTCAAAACACATTGTATGTACTCAGTAAACAAGAACAAAGATTGGGAAGAGGAAAACAGAGAAATATAAAAGTGGGAGAGAGATAAAGGGGATTGGAAGAGAGAGAGAGAGACGGACAGACAGAAATAGAGAGAAAGAAACAAACAAAAAAGAGAAAAAGAGAAAATGAAAACAGTCTGAACCCTTAAACTAACCAACCGTTCTATGTGCTCCAAGTAAACAGCCAGCAAAGTTCAATCCTCTGTCTTATTATTCCCCTTCTGCTGCAGATTCCAAATGGGTCTGAGCAGGGAAAGCCCCTTTTGAGCTACCCAATAACATCCACCGTCCCTGGATATGTAATAAGATAATGGCTCCGGGGAGAAAATGAAAAAGGGGGAACGGCTGAAATTCACACAAATATCTCAATCTGACAGATGTTCATGCATTTTCTGCTGCTGAAAATGTCATTCTATGCTGCTGAAATGTTGTTCTAATTCAATAAGAATTTTTCGCTTTTGGTCAGTTTGTGTAAATTTGCTTTTCCTTTGCTTGTTTCTCCTTCTGTGACAAGGATTGTGAATGGATATCAGTGATAGTTAGTTCTGTCATTAAATTTCTAAACGTCTGTTTGGAACCAGATAGGCTTGATTTATATAATTTTACACAGGATTAATGCACTTCTGGCTCAAAACAGACAAATTTGTAAGTATTGACGAACATGAACATTTTGCTGGATTTCATGTTTAAAAAAATTCATCTTAGACTTTAAAGATAACTTCTTTAAATTTAAGAGAGATATTTTTTTAAACCAGCTCAAATTACTGGAATTTTCATTGGATTTTCTGTATTGATCTTATAGAAATTGTTTTCAGAGAATGATTTCTCATGAATAACTTCTTCAAATTTAAGAGATACATTTTATAATTGCTCACAGTTCTAGTATTCTTGAAAGAATTTTATTTATAAATAAAAGTATTTATGTATACCCCATACAGCATATTTTGGTTGCCCATTAGAATGCCCATCTCTTTCTAAACAGTGCTATTTAATTATTTCAATGTAGCGTAATAATTTCTGTTGTTTTAGTTTACTTTATTTTACTTAAGAAAGTGATATGTTTGTGATTGTAATATGTACAGCGCCATGAGTTTTTTTTTATTAAGTCCTCTTTTTCAGGTCAATATCATTACTTATCCTTTGTAATTGAAAATACCGGTATGTGTTTATGTACACTAACACATTTCTGAAATAAACATCTTTTAAATCTATTTCTAAAAGTTTTCACCTTGTGGATTTAAATCACTTTTCTGTTTTAAGTGAAAGAGTGAAAGTAGGGTCTATACTCATACAGATATTTCTAAAACAAGATATATTTTATTGTGGGAAATGTAAATAGACAATTCTAATGAATGAAGTCTGTATCCTGATTCCTGAAACGGTTGAAAATGAAAGAAGCGGAGTTTGCTTTATTTGATAAGGTTTTGAAGAATGTAAAGTTAACAGGATACTTTCTTTGAAAGCTATTGGGAAGTGGTCAGGGGTGACTAGGGATTATACAAATAGAGACTCCATGAGACTTTGGTGGAATTAAGGGCTTTGTAAGCTCACCTCTTTTATTAATATGTTATAATACCAGGGCTCAGCTCTAATTGAAAATGCAACTGATTTTGATTTCTTCTCCTCCAAGATTTAAAAATAGAAAGATTTTGTAATGCATGTACTGTATGTCTCAGCTTTGTAAAATTATCCATATGAAAACTTGTTTGATCTCTGTTGATAGTTGGAGTGAATGGGGATTTATACTTGTACAATAAGTGGAAAGTCAGTTTATTATAACACATACTGGTACTATTAACTTGTTAAGAAGGTGTTAAACCATACATGTGCGGTAAATGTGGATTTATACTTTAACAATTAGTGGAAAGTCAGTTTATTATAACACATACTGGTACTGTTAACTTGTTAAGAATTGTGTTATTAAACCATACGTGTGCGCTAAATGGGGTTTATACTTATACAAAAAGTGGAAAGCCAGTTTATCATATTTTTTTTCACATTAGGTTTGGGGAATCCCAGCAAGCACAATGCCTGAGAAGCATTGAATGTACAAAGTATGTGATACGCGGGGCCGCAGGCCTCGATCCTGTTAGTTTTTGGGGGCCACAAAATGGGTGTAACAAATTGCTACCTTCACCCTTGGCCTCATCAATGGAACATATGCCGTCACCTGCTCTAGAACCCCTACAGCATTGGCAGATTTAAATGGGACTCAAATTAATGATATTTCAAATGTAACTGGAAAAAGTTCGCACCTTTGAACATCATTTTCGGATATCACCTATAGTGTAGACTCTTATAAATGTATTCTAAGACCATTGCAAAGACATCTCCAAAATCAACCAATGTAAATTGCAATAAAATCTTTGTGCGTCACTTTGAAATTAGAACGATGACAATGACATATTGTGTAATTCAAACATGACTTCCTAAGGCAGTATCGTGGGTACTTTGATTGCCGATTTAAAAGATGACTTTTTAAAAGTATTTTCGATCATGTTTTATGTGATTTGCTATAATAATTTGTATGGTTGTACATCTCAAAATACCCGTTCCTATTTAAAACATATTAACCATTCAGAATCCACTTAACTTTTAAACAGTTCACAATATTGTGAGACAAGTATTCAACATTACCTTTAAAGTAAGAAGAAGAAAACAAATAGAACTGCTTGAAGAAGATCTAAGAAGATAAAAATATTATTGTAAAATGCTTTTTATTTGCTCTTAGGGAATCTGACCCCTTTAAACAAACTTCCTTATTTTTGTTGTTGATAACCTTAGTACATCAATTACTAGATTTAAATTGACTCTCATGCAGTGTTAATATTTGCATGTTTACAATGTAATTCAAATATTTATACACACGCCTAATATTTCCGATTTTAAAACTGGTACTTTGCACCTCCTTCCCCATCATAAATGCCCATAAATGTATGACAATGACTCACGTTAGCTGAGTATTTTGATCATGAAAACATATTGTGAAAGACACGATTTTGAAGTTGGTGGGAGCGGCGTATGGAATCACCTCATTAATATTTTTTATTTTATTGTGTGTCTAGTTGTAAAGTAGGAGTTTAGTTTCGTCGCAATGCAGTAGAGTTTATTGATTGAGTAGCTGCGCTATATTAATTGATCTAATTATTATTTTATTAATGATACAAAATTTGCTCAGTCTTGCAGATAATTGCATCTGGAGTGAAAATCACTGCACACAGATGTATGGGTACAGGGGACTACGCTGCAATGTGGCATCAAAATGTTGTCAAAAGTTTTGAACTATTTCTAGTCATTTGAGAGCATTTCAAGAGCAATGCTTAACTTGTGATATTGCTCATATGATATTCTTCTATACTACTTAGAAGGTATATATTTAAACAGATCCATTGTTTTTAACTTCAATTTTGCGAACATCAAAGTTGTAAATAACGATCCAATAACAACGATAAGGGTTCACACTGGACCGAAACAATATTTATTCTAATTAAGTTAACATGGTAAAGCATTCATTTTAACTACAAGTGAGGACTCTTGCTGCTTGTAGTTATTGCGTTAACCTTAAAGGGCCAGTCCAATTAAAAAATAACTTACTTTCAATAGAAGGTTTGTAACTTTGAGTTAACTAAAAGTTTCGTAACCAGGAGTGTGTCCGTGGGGTCTCTAACAACAAGAGTTATAAATCACGACCTAAAACTTAAAGTTAACGGACTTTCTTTCGTCTGAACCTCTCTAGAAATTAGAAAAGAATATGCCAAAGCTCTTAAAATATTATTAATCACCTTTACCTGACCCTTCTGCTTTCTTATCACTATTAAAGTAACTTGATATACATGTTTATAAACATACAGCTGGTAGAAAAAAAGATAGTAGAAATAGGCCAGGTCACAAACTTTCAAATCTATGGACGTTTTGATTGTGGAGGAACCATGCATTGATCTCCTCCACAAAAACTTTTTCCTGTCGTTCAATCTTACAGAGACTAATGTACATGTGTGTGAGTGTGATTTAAATTACATTGTATCCAATATTGTTAGGACTTTTTAGATTTGCCTTTCACATGTATCAAATAATTTGTCAGGACTTTAAAGATTTGTCTTCAATGCTCAGGCAAATAAATGTTTGTGTTTTATGTACTGGACATGTACTGTATATCAAGTAATTTGTCAGGACTTCTTATATTTCTCATTCACATTCAGGCAAATCTCAAGCTTTTTTTTGCATTTTGATTATTAGACCACATCATGTTGGGGGGAAAAGTTTGTATCACTAACTTTAATCCTTCCTTTATTTCATTTTTTTTTTCATTAAACATCAATTTGTGGATTCTACCATCACTAATTCAAGTCATTGACTTATTTCAATCAATGTACTGCACGTACAAGTTATGTAAAAAGAAAAGAAATGACCTTATGACCTTTTAAATGACAGAACCTGGGTTTTTCTTCAGACTTTACACAGTATGATTAATGTTGCAAGACGACATTTATGCTTAGAATCTAGCTCAGTTTGAGATGCATCAGAGAGTCTGAACAGAGACTAAATTGAGGAAGTAGTCATTTTAAACCAGTGACAGTTTGCTTCTTGATTCAAAGACTGAGTTTCTTTATTTTGAATGTAGGTCTCCATGGCCAGTACATTCCATAACAATAGCTATGTTCGCACAAGACCACCGCAGTTTAAAACTTTTAGTTTTCAAAACCGTAATTTTTGTAATATTAACCTACTACTATTCACACAGGTTAGCACGTACCTATATACCGGTAACCAACAAGGAGCATTCGCAGGTTTGAAGCCTAACTGCACTACTTGTAGCTACTTGCGCCCTCTATATAGCCAACGATGCCTAATCGGTGACCATTGGTCCCCCATGATCCTCTTTTTCTTATGTTAATTGAGAGCTGATTTGATGAGATAACCACTTGCCAGTGACCTTGCAGGATGGTCCCTCCTTTAAACTAGTACAGATGGGCTTTAAACTACAAGCTTGGCACTACAAGCTTGACAAGCAATCGTTCTTATTGCAGGCCGGCGAAATCTTGACTTAATTGTTTTCTCAAAAACTTTGAGCGGGGACCTCATGCAGCTCCTAGTATGTCCACCACAAGATTTGCTCATGGTTTATAACTTTGAGTATTAAACTGAAGGTTTGTTGATAATGCGGTGCATTTGCATGGTGCATTAACTATGAGATAACCTTGAAGTTTAAAACCATATACTAAATACTTGATTGTTTAGGTGCCTACTTATCCGCATCTTCGATACATTTTTCTGAATATTTTAAGATATCGCTGTGTGATGTTGCCATTGTTTTTTTGTTGTATTGCTATCGTATTTTGAGAATTTTTTGACATTGTTTAGCTTGAGCTCCATGTCATGTAGATTTTGTTAATAAACCAAGGTTAACTTTTTGAATTTTTAATATAATTTTAAAAGTATAAGTTCTTATTCAACGAAATTTGGACTAAAGGGTTATCAAGTATCATCAATCATGTGATTAGTCTTTTAGGTGTCAAGGTCACGTGTCATTTCAGAGCTGCAAACTTAGACTATGTTGCGGCATCAACATTAAGATTTTGAATTTTTAGCATAATTTCAAAAGCTTTTATTCAAATTCCATGAAACTTGGTTATCAACTATCACAGATCATATGACACAAATTCAAGGACAAATGTCATTTTTAGGTCAGCAGACTTGAATTGTGTTTTTCACAACTTAATATGAGAATTATAATAAATCCACTTTTGTTATTTGTTCATATGTCATGAAAGTTATCAATCTCGGTAAAAATAATAGTAAATAATTCTTCTGATGATTGTTGAGTCAATATTCACTTCAAAATGCTGATTATATTCAGAGGATTTCATATTTTGGGGCCTGCTAATGGGCCACCCTGCCTATAAAAAATGCCCGAACCTCAATTTTTCATCATATCAATTGCGTAATGTGGGCGAGACCTCCGAGAGCGCTTCCCTTGTTTGTACAGACTTTCGTGTGGACCTAGCTACAGTATGAGAATAAGCCCCAGGCCAATAGTGGCTTAGATTATTTGCTTTATTGTATCAATAAGTTATTAATAGAGATCAGCAACAAAAGCATGTCGTGCTTTTGTTAGCTTGACAACCAAACAAGTATTCCTTATAAGGCAATTTGCATTGCTGAAATTTCAATATCTCTTTGATGATATAAGGGAAGAGGTTTGAGCTCAAAAATACATGACCATATATGGTAAAAGGTGATGTTCACTCCTTTTTTAGCATGAGTTTAGTTGATTGCGGGAAGTATGTTTTAAATTATTGATGATTGCATTTTGGTATTTTTGGTTTATTTGTAAAATTATTATTTTTCATAATAAGTATGGTTATGATAATAGGGATATAAATTTGATATATTTATTTAAGAGAATAATGACTCACAGACTACCAGCATAAATAAACATTGGAAAGTACAACGTGTGAACTTTCCTACTAATTTGTTTAATTATATCTAAACAAATATTATTTGTATTATTGATGTTCCATTGATTTACTTAATTGCTTGTGAAATTATGTTATTGTTGAATATTGAATAAACACCTCATCAGAGGCAAAGAGAACAAAACAATTTTTAAAATATAATTGTGAAGTATGTGTACAATGGCAAATTCAACTTTTATTTCAATCACTCTTTGCCCCACCAAGAAATATTATACAAATATTACACAGCAGTGAGGGCATTAGTAAGAATAACCCACACAAGGTACAGAGTGTGGGTAATTTGACTAATGACCGAACAAAATGATGTGTATTATTGGTTTTATAAGATGATGTTTTATTTGTTTTATAACATTATTTTACTAATGACCGGTCATTAGTAAAATTACGTGTTAGGCAAAATAAATGACTGGTCATGTGTAGGCTTTCAACCAATCATTTGATTAGGATCCGCTTCACCATCTTATACGTACATTTAACAACTAAATAATTTATACCCTTACCAAGTTTTGTAATTTTTAGGTAGGCGAAAATATGATTTTTCTCTAGTTGTGTTTCATAAGAATGTGACATATCAAAACTTACATCAAAAAGTATTCAACAAAGGCCCTAATTTTAGCCAGTCCACCTTTCTTTCTTGAGATACAAAAAACAAACAAACAAACAAACAAAGACATTTACGAGGGGTATGAATAATTTAGTTAACTGTATATGGTGATAAAAATATATCAATGAGCATGGATCAAGCATTCTGAATAGCTGAATGCTAACATATAGGGATAGCAAAATTTCAGAAAATTTGTTTAGATTTTGTTCAGGATCATTGCATACAACAATAGTAAACACACACGCAAAGGACTGAAAGGAAGCTCATCATTATTTCACACAAAAAAAAATTATGCAATTGAGTAAAGTATGAAAAATTGGTGTCATCTGAAAAAGAAATCAATTTCCTACAAATTTGTAACAACAATTATGAGGTGTTCACCTGGGCATTCAAGTCATGATAACAAATCAAAGCTTTAATTTGTTTTGTAATTTGTTTTTTTACAGAATGGAGGTGGGGCCACCTATAAAGGGGATGAAGTGAGAACAAATATTTCATCGTCGATTGCCCACGTCAGCTGGTAGCTATGGCAACCTTAATAGAGACCGCCAAGTCTGGTAACCTAACCCAGGTACGTCGAATCCTGTGTACAGGACGGACTGACATCAACTGCAGGGACAGCGAGAGGAAAGGAACACCACTCTTCTGGGCTGCTAATGGGTAGGTCAAAGGTTACTTTATTTATATAGAATATGATTGAAAGTGTTATGTACAGTATGTTAAGGTGTTGTAGTCTAGTGGGTATATCACCCAAATGCAGATTGCAAGGTACAGGGTTCAAGTCCCGTCACGGCACTAATGTCCTTTGGCAAGACATTTGCAACTCTCCACCCAGTAGGATGCAAAAGTTAATGTGGTTGGATGAGCAAGTGGAGCTTGTAAAATGGCAACTGGCCGGATGCTCCCCAGGGAGTGGAGAATGTGCATACATTCCGTGCGGGTAAGCCTGAATCCGATGACCGGGATAATAATATGTACTGCGCCTAGAACCAAAGTATTACCGGTAGGTGCATTATAAATGAGAGCTATTACTATCATTAATGAGATTCTAGCATTAGATGTTGAGTGGTTATATAAATAAATGATCAATTATTGACATTTTTATGGAAAGATATAAGTATGGTGAAAGAAATATAAATATAGTGAGAGAAATCAGCTAAAGAACGCTTATAAGGGGTCTGAATTGAGAAACTACTAGAAAGAAAAATATTTAAGCTCATGAAGATACCTAGATTCCTTCGATAGCAAATCTCCAATAAGCCCATCCATCCAGAATAGATTGAATGCTTATTTTGCTTGTGTATTAAATTTATAATTGGATAAAGATTTATCTAAAGATACTTATTTTGCTTCTCAGCTTTGTTTCTAGATTTGTTTTTACCTCCACTTGCCTTTCATTTACATAAAAGGTTTTTTTCCCTGTGGCATTAAAAAAAAGTGGTTTAATGTGCCATGTAGGGCAAGGCTTTAGTGGTTTATATAGAGCACTTTTTCAAGATTTTTCAAGCACATGAACAACAATGGAGGTACTTTACAAAAATAATTGAATACTGAAGAAAAAAACAATACAAAAAGTAGAAAGGATTTGTCTAGCACATGAACAACAATGGAGGTACTTTAAAAAAAAAATTGAATACTGAAGAAAAAAACAATACAAAAAGTAGAAAGGATTTGTCTAGCACATGAACAACAATGGAGATACTTTGAAAAAGAAATAATTGAATAATGAAGAAAAAAACTATACAAAAAGTAGAAAGGATTTGTCTAGCACATGAACAACAATGGAGATACTTTAAAAAAGAAATAGTTGAATAATGAAGAAAAAAACTATACAAAAAGTAGAAAGGATTTGTCTAGCACATGAACAACAATGGAGATACTTTAAAAAAGAAATAATTGAATACTGAAGAAAAAAACAATAAAAAAAGTAGAAAGGATTTGTCTAGCACGTGAACAACAATGGAGGTACTTTAAAAAAGAAATAATTGAATGCTGAAGAAAAAAACAATACCAAATGTAGAAAGGATTTGTCTAGCACATGAACAACAATGGAGATACTTTAAAAAAGAAATAGTTGAATAATGAAGAAAAAAACTATACAAAAAGTAGAAAGGATTTGTCTAGCACATGAACAACAATGGAGATACTTTAAAAAAGAAATAATTTAATACTGAAGAAAAAAACAATACAAAAAGTAGAAAGGATTTGTCTAGCACGTGAACAACAATGGAGATACTTAAAAAAAAAGAAATAATTGAATACTGATGAAAAAAACAATACCAAATGTAGAACAGATTTGTCTAGCACATGAACAACAATGGAGATACTTTAAAAAAGAAATAATTGAATGCTGAAGAAAAAACAATACAAAAAGTAGAACAGATTTGTCTAGCACATGAACAACAATGGAGATACTTTAAAAAAGAAATAATTGAATGCTGAAGAAAAAAACTATACAAAGAGTAGGAAGGATGCTTTTTTGAGATACTTCTTAAAATTTGTGAGAGATTTGCAATTCTTCCTTCAAGAGGTAATAAATACCATATCTTGGGGACAATACCTGAAAAAATGGCCTTATCTCCTATATGGTGTCAGGGATCTTATAGTATTATTGTTAATACAGTATGAACCAGAAAGAATGCTGCATTTCAGTAAAAAAGTCTTTATGTTAAGCCCCATAAACTAGAAGGGGAACCGGTCTCTAGAAATTGAAAAGAATGCCAAAGCTCACAAAATATTAATCAAACACCTTTACATGAACCTTATGCTTTCTTATCGCTATCATAGTAACTTGATATACATCTATATAAACATACAGCTGATAGAAAAGGAGATAGAATGCAAAGTCATTGTGAATATGCGTACTCCACATAAGATGACATCATCCAGTTGATAACAAGTTTTTAGGTCACAAATGTTTCAAATCTTCATGTATGTAAGCTTTGATCATGGAGTAATTTTAAAACATATCTATTTAGCACTTTGTAAGATCTCACAATTATGAACCCAGTGCACCATTTACACTCCTTCTGTAGTCTGTTTTGTAAAACGAAAAGAGATATGCAATTATGCCTATGTGTTTAATATGTGCTATACAAATATGTTTAATTATTATTGCTATCATTTTCCTTTTTTTGTAGTGGACATGATGAGATTGTGGCACTGCTGCTGGACAATGGAGCGAATATAGAGATACCGGTCAAGTATGGAATGACCCCTCTCCTGGCCGCTGTAGACAGGAAACATCTCACAACGGCCAAGCTACTGTTAGCCCGGTAAGGCATTATCTCTTTCATTCGTAGGTATCATTTTGTGCCCTGCAGAAGGCATCAACACTATTTTGGTCAAATTTCTTATTTTAAAGTTTTGATTGCTGAAAAAAAAAGACAATCACATTCTATACCATGGCTCTCACACTCATTTTTTTCTCACAGGGGGTCCAGAAATGTTGTTTTGTTGTGTATGCATAATTTATAAATTTTAGGGATCCAGAGTAAGATTTTAGGCGCCCAAGTGTCCTGGCCCTGGGCGCCTTTGAATGTCGGGCCAGGCCATGTATTTGCAGTACAAAGTATGGTCCAAAAATGGGATACCTTTGTGTTAAGATATAGCTCCTTCATCTAAGAGCCCAAGACCTTTGGAGGAATAATTTGGGGCCTGGGTGTAATTGGCACTAATTTATTTATCTGTTTTCTCCCCTTCTCTGTTTTTTACTCTCTCATTCTTGTTTTCTTCATTTATCATCATCATCTTGTCGTTGTCATTCTGCTAATGTTTCTGATTTGTTTTTGTCTCGTTTAATTGTTTGTTTTTATTGTCTGTCATGTTTATTTTATTCCAATTTTTTTTCTCAAAATTAAGTTATAAATGTATAATTATTATTGTGCGAACCTACATCTAACAAGCTTTGCTTTCAAGTAGGTTCGTTTTTTTCATTTCCTGTAATTAAATCATTTTGCATTACAATGATTTAAAAACAATGTCAAAGATATTTCAATGCTGATTTCTGTTATATCATTATGTTTATTATTGTCTATTATGTGAAAAGAAATGAAAAATAAATTCGCTCTGTATAGAGCTACTACTACTACTACTAAAAACTAAATCAAATGTTGAACTCTCCGACCAGGATGTGTCTTACCACTTCCTCACCTTGATGATATTGACAGTGTGCAATATTTTTTTTAAAGTATTTAAACAGATTAAGGAAATGTCTTACGACATTGTTCCTGACAGTATGCAATATTAAGAAAACCTATTTAAACAGATTCAGCGGTTGATATAAAAGCTGTTTTACCAAGAATATGTGTTGTTTTTTTCATCATTGATTTGTAAGGATATATTTAGTACAGTAGGAAAGGAATGTCAAATGCATACCGATAACAGTGCATCTAGGGTTCATGACGAGCCTGGTAAAGCATTTATTTATTTATTTTAATACAAAACAAAAAAAAATCTAGGAAACATTTTTTATTTTCAGGTTCAATATAACAAACATAGTTTAAAGGTTATTTAGAATGCATAAACAGTGCATGAAGGGTTCATGTTGAGCCTATTAAAGGAATCAGATGAGCAAACCAGGAAAAAGGGTCGTGATAATTATTGTTTTCAGGCTTACCAAAAATGTTCATGCAGTGATGGACTTTATTAATTACAGGAAGGTTTTTGCATGTACTGGCGTGGCACACAGTTTTCTTTGTGAAGGTGTGATTTAATTTATCCATTGTCATCGGTATTCCTCTCAATTAATCCGACTGAAGTTTTATCTTTCTAGATCATTCCATATTTCTATCTTCTAGGGCATCTGTTGTTTGGTTGTTCATGGTCAAATGTAAGATGGCCTATTATAAAATACCCCATGTTGAATGGCTCTGCATGGAAAGTGAAACCTATTTATAAAGACCACTCAAGGGAGAGAAGAAAATCAGTCTTTGTGTACACTGGTTCTTTGACAGTTTATGTTTCAATGAGGAACATTATTATAGGAAACAGAAAATGTGGCCTTGAATAGTCAGGTGGTCTTTCTTAACAGGTTTGACTGTACTTGACTAAGTGTCTTGGACTATTCCATTTTTCCTGCAGGGGGGCAGATATCTATGCCCAGTTTATGTTTCAATGAGAAACATTATTCAAGGGCAACAGAAAATGTGGTCTTCATAGACAGGTGGTCTTTCTATACAGGTTTGACTATACTTGACTGAGTGTCTTGGGTTATTCCATTTTTGCTGCAGGGGGGCAGATGTCAACGCCCAGAGCCAAAATGGAGACACCGCGCTGCACCTCGCAGCATACCGGGGCTCCAGTCATCTCTGTAGGCTGCTACTTGAGTTTGGAGCCAGCAAAACTTTCCTCAATAACACCGGTAAGACGGCCCAGCAAGGGGCAGACGCCGCAGGGCACGAGTCCATCTTCAACCTCCTGGCACAAGAGACTAGTCACAAAGGTAAGCAGTAGGTTGTGTTATTTTGAATCAGGATCCTGGCTCTTTGTTCATAATGGAATCTTTGAAGGCTTCAATGATGACGATAGATTTGAGCGAGTACACCAAGTATTCTTTTGAGAGGGCCAACTAACCCTGTTGAAAGAATTTGTGGTGTAACTGCACACCTCGCTCAAATCTTTGTTCAGAATAGTCAATAAAATAAATGAGAACAGGTACAAGACACTATTTTACTGGGGAGTGGAAGGGGCTGGCCGCATACAAAATTACACCATCCTAAAAACACAAATTTGGGGATGTTTCTCTTTCTTATGCGCAAAATGTTGAGATGTTCAAAATCACAGTTTCTACCAGCCTAGCCATAGTAGTAAGCTCTTTTGGTATACAGCCATGGTTAATAGCACATGTACATGCAGTATTTGTAGAGCGGGAAAATAAATTGCTCTATGAAAATTCAAAAAGTTGTCATTTAATTATCTCCATGTAGAAACTGTATACCATTTGGTATCCAAGGTAGATATTAACCTATTTTCCCATTCAGACAGCAATAATTTCAGGGCTAAACTGATCACATTTTCTTCTTCAAATTAGCAAATAGAGTATTTCTCTTCCATTACTACATGTACATCGTTCTAGTAAAATTACTATATATTGACAGGTTTTATGTTTGAAAGTTGAAAAATTGCCCATTGGTTTAGAGAAACAGTGATTTCGAACATCTCAACATTTTGCGCATAATGAAGAGAAACATCCCCAAATTTGTGTTTTTTAGGATGGTGAAATTTTGTATGCCCCTTCCCCTGCACAGTAAAATAGTGTCCCGATGATGATGATGATGATGAAAGGAAAGATCTGAGGTGTTATAAATGTACTTCATTTTTCTTTTCCCCGCCAGGGCACAGGTGATGCCAAATTAATAAAGATGATTATGATGATGATGAAAGTGATGATAATCGTGTCATGTTTGTGTCCTAGCTGTTTGCCGGAGTTCATCCCTCCCATCGGCCTATCAAACCAACGGTCCTGTTGAAGCCAGCTGGAGAGAACCAGTGGCCAGTGAGAGCGATGATTCCCCGTTCTTTGACGACGATGAGGAATGGAACAGTCTTCAACGGAAGCTGTCAAAGCCCCCCCTGCACCATGTCACGGCAATCGAGTAAGAAACATGTCTTTCGTTGAGGGGCAGATCCAAGGTTCTGGGCGAGAAAAAGGGGCTCGTTTGTTCTGAAATATCTGAGTAAAAAGAAAGGCTGTACATCTTTGAAGTGCTTCTTTCGTCCATCATTTGTAAAAGGGATATGATACAACAAGAAGCTGTGGCATTCATTGAAGCTACATGTGGACAATTCTATGCAGTTCGTTCCATACTACGTATGACTTTAACCATTTATTTCATTCAAATATTTAAGAATCTCTTGATATGCCAAGTGAAAAGTGGTTCTTTTGGTATCGCAACATTTAGACAAGGACCTCGTCAAAAGGTTTCTCAATTTCAGATGCAAAAAGGAATAATAGTCGTATGTGTAAATGTAAAATACAAACATGATTGCCTTACTGCTACTGTGTTTCACCAGTTTGAATAAGTGAATTTGTGAATCTTTCTAATTTTATTTATTCCTTATCATGCATATAAAAGAGACGAAAGTTATCATTTACTATTAAGATTTGCAGTTGCCTGCAAGCCTGACGAATGTCTTAAAAATCAACACCATTCGTTCTATTTTTTTAATAGGAGAGACGAAGAAGTAACCAGATGTTACTCGGCCCAACAGTTGGACAAAGTTGGCAGAATGTCTCCACCATCTATAAACCAACAAAGTATTCCTCACCGGAAGGGTCCCCATCATCATCTCATTGACAGCTCAAGACCCATGCGTCGAGGTTCGAACCCTGAGATGCAAAGAGAGAGTAGAGGGCAGGGTCCTTGCAAACATATTGGTGAAGCTTACTTCTCAGGGAATCTGAATCACGACAGGAGATGGAGTCCTCCGTTGCCTAGGCAACACTCAGAGGGCACGCCTGTGGGGCAATATCATGGGTTTCCGGTGCAAAGAGATGGTCATTGGAGGTTTCAGGAGTCCTCTGGAAATGGCTTTAGTTACAAAACAAATAGACAGCCTAGACAGCAGCTGCCACATCATGAGCATTCAATTAGGAGAGATATCAGTCCCGGTTATAATGAATCTTTGCAAAATGTAGATGTTACCCATCGATTGAGTCCTGAAACATCCAGGAGGAATCCTGAGGTGAGGGATGTTTATCATCAGCAAATGGGCTCTTCCAGGAGGCTCGGAGATGAACATATACGGCATCCAGGAATTTTATCGACCGCAGGTAGTGCAATGGCAAATAATGGCCACAGTGGACCTGATAACCATGTGCAGTGGAGTCCTGACCTTCTGAGTGGCCACAGGGAACAAGAGAAACACTCTCAGGGTTGCTTCACGAATTCTGATCACTCCAATGCCCAAGGATTGCAGCGTCAAAGACTGTTGCAAGATTCGGGTTCCGCAACCGTAGGTTATGGACAAAGAACACTCGGTAAAGCCAATCTGCAGAATGTTGACAGGGATATCACGGACCCTTCTTGTGGAGATCAAGATTCAGAAGTAAGGCAGCTGCATTCTTTCATTGAGAAATTGTTAGAGGATAGACTGAGCTTGAAAGAGCAGAATCAGATGATGGGGGAGAGAATGAATCGATTAGAGTTGGCACTGGATGCTGCTCTCGCTGCGGACTCCAGTTCTGAGGAATCGTTGCAGACATCATCGGATTCTGACCTGGTCCAGGCTTTAGCCAAAAAGTTGGACTCAAATTTGGGGAGTGGAAATTTAGAACAGTTGTGTTTAAAACTGCTGAATGATAATCAAAGATTAAATGCACCTCCAGTGTTACCAGGTAGAAGAGACGACTATGGCAATGGCTCAGTGGAGAACAGAGGTCCTCAGGATTATACGATCGACGGGAGAAACAGACAAAGCACTCCATCTAGGAATTCTGACCTCAAACCTGAAAGTGGAAATGAATACTTGAGTATCAGGAGTCCTTCAGAGCGATCAACCAGTTCATCATCGCTATCACCGTCATCGGAATCATCCCCTTACGATTACGGAAGTGGTTCCGACTACGGAGCTTCCTCAAAGAAATTGTCGGGCGACAAGGAGAGTGCACAGATGGATAGGACATCGGTCAAGCAGCCGACCTTGAGCATGAGCTTCATCAGGGAGTGCTGGCGCTCTCTGAACTCCAGCTACCCCAGAGAGGCTTTCCAAAGCGGGAACACTGCTAGCACTGCCACGAAGGTTGCCTCCCCAAACAGAACCGAGAACATAAAAAGGGTCTTGCGAGCCATGAATGAGAACGATAAGCATTCTGACTCCAGAGGGCAGTATTCAACCCAATTGACTGATGGAGGAGAGTCAGGCTCCAGTCAAACTGTTGATATTTTAGAGAAATTGGGTCAAACTTCTGGACCTGATGGCAATATATCTGCACAGTTTAAGTGTGTGATGAATAACAAACTGTGCATATTAAAGGTGAGTTCATGTACTCTATCATGGTAATCTGTGGGATTGAATAATTGATTTTGATAGATGTATGTATAATAAGTCTAACATGGATTTTCATTAGACTGCTGACCAAATTATTTTAAGCATACTATTAATAATACAAATCTGTGGAATTGAATAATAGATTTTGATACATGTACATGTATGTATAAGTATAACATGGATTTTCATTAGACCGCTGGCCAATTTATTTTTTAGCATACTGTCAATGAGTTAGTGTTATTTAAGATGTTTATCTACACCTGTAACTGGTTATATCAATATTCGGAATTGGTTTGTTTTAAAAAATCAGTTAAAGATGGTCTGCTTTATTAGAATTTGCTAGCTGTGCTATTGCAAGCTTGCAGGTCAGAAACTTGTCGTAGATGCGCTGTTGATGATGCACTGTGTACTTGCCCATGTAAAGCAAATACAGTGTAAATGTTCACTTTACTTGCTTTCTTAGCAGTCAGGTATGTAAAGAAAAATGATAATCAATTCATCAAGAGATCTCTTCTTTCTTTAAATCTTTTCCTCTGTGTCTAGGTTGATAATTCAAAAACGTTTGAGCAAGAAAACAATGATGCTGTTGAACATGTGGAGGAGACACTTTCACCATCCCCACACCTTCTTCTCCCCATCCACCACTGGGATGTGCCCCTCCCTGGAGAGGGTAGGCTTGCAGAGCAGCTCCTGGTGCAGCTTCAGGCAAACCCTTCAAGGAGCAAAGAAAATCTTCCAGTAACCCAGGAAACTGGTCACCACCTTTCTAAAAGAGAATATGGAGATGTAGGCTTACCCGAAGGTGCAGGGTATCGACCGGACAAAGACATCTTCCGGTGTCTCGTGTACTCATCGGTCAAACTTACCCTGGAAGAGCTGTTCAGATGGGGGATGATGAACGCCGGGGAGGAGCCGACGCCCTGTACAGACGCCGGTATAACCCGCATCCTCCTCCAGCTGCTCCTCGCTGTGGAGCACCTGCATCGAGAGGGTGTGGTCCATGATAACATCCATCCCGGGTGTGCCTACGTGACAGAGGATATGAGGGTGGTCCTAGGGGGTCTGGAGAAGGCGAGACGGTTGGATAAGAGGGGTGGAAGTACACCCCTTCCTGAAACAGCTTCTAATATATCAGAGGTAAGATGGAGTTTTTGTGATCATCTTTAAGTTGTCTATGATGAACATGTACAATCCATCAACATGGAACATGTTGTCTCTTCTTCTACTTCTTCTTCTTCTTCTTCTTCTTCTCCTTTCTTGTTTTCTTCTTCTTCTTTTTCTTCTTCTTCTCCTTTCTTGTTTTCTTCTTCTTCTTTCTTCTAATTCTTCTTCTTCTATTTTCTTTTTTGTTTCCTTCTTGTTCTTCTTGTTGTTCTTCTTTTTTATCATCATCTTCTTCTTCTTCTCCTTCTTCTTCTGTTTGTTTTTGTTGATAGTGCAATTATTGTGGTTGTCCTCATTGTTCTTGTTATTGTCACTTTTTGTCTAGGACTTGTAGAAGTAGTAACGTAGCAGTATAGTAGTAGTAGTGGTGGAACTATTTCATAATCATCATAGTCAACATCATTATTATCATGATCATCATCATTATATATTATCACATATTCAAATTCAAATCCATCGGTCAAAAATATATCAATAATAGTTTCATCTACAAGTTCATCTAACACACACCACTCAATGTGTACCCTTTTTAATTCAATTCAATTTTCTTTCTCTATGTAAATGATTCTTCAAAAACGTTAATTAAAATTTTCAGATTAAAGCGCTATATTCCCCAAGTACTAATCATGTCTTAGTACCGTTGTACAGGAAAGCAGATCTGTGCTCATACACGCCTTTATACTAAAGGACTGTCCTCACTATACCTCCCAAATCTGTCATTGTGATGGTGCCAAGTCCTTTTGTGTCGCCATGTTGATTTGGAACAGAGCAGGTGGAAAGCCACCAAGTGAAATTAATTTTTCATCCAAGAATCCAGCTCAGAGAGAGACGATTTTGATTTATGCTGCATCACAGACAATGGCAGCTTGTGAAGTAGCTTGCTTTATTGCAGATTTAATGCTGAGATTTCTCTGCCCAAAATTAAGAGCCTTTATTGTGCTTTTGAATTTATACATTGTTAATGTGTGCAATTGAGTGTGTAGTCCCACTTGCATAAAAATATTGCTACTGTGGGTCAGAAGAGCATTGTTTTGTTGATATATCATCGTTTATTAGTGCATGTCGTCTGCTCAGATTTATAAAGATGTTAAAGACTGTGTAAAGTTCTATTAGTTAAGTAGAATGCAAAGATTACAATCTGCTTGTAAAATGCTTTAATATATCTCATTCTCAAGAATACAATACAATAATTGGGACAAATATATTTTTTCACACATTTAAACATATACAGAACTTAGTAAGGGTAAGGGTATGAATAATTCAGTTGCTAACTGAATGTATACTAGCATTCATTTAGTTATGGCCTTAGATACAATTTTTAACCAATACTGATATTTTAGTATGACATCTTTTGAAATAATGAAACTTGATTTTTGTGATTTTTTTATTACGATTTTGTGCAACTTCGAGCTAATATATTAACACATCTTATCTCTTTATTCCCTCTTGTCCATTGACCTTTGTCTTCAGGTCACTGCAGGTCAAAGTTCTGATGAAAGTGGAGACATCTTCGCCATAGCAACCACACTAGTCAAGCTCTTGAGGTCACAGAGGGGCTCCTCCACGAGTCCTGCTGAAGTTAGCAACCAACAAGTCACTACCACTCCAGACTGGTTATCAAGGAATCTACATAGCTTGCTCACAGAGATGCTTTCCAGTGATCCTGAGAACAGGCCACCAGTCAGGTCTGCTCTGTTAAGGTGATTATTATATTCACTTGAATGCATGAGTGAGCAATTTATTGACAAGTAATAAGAACTATCACCTAACATTTTGTTACAATGTCACACAAGAGCTTTAAGGAATAAAATAGTGACTTTTTAATAATATCTTTTTTGGTTAAATTAGACATTACAAACAAATTTTCAGATTCTTACCATGGACCTACGAGAGAGTCCATGGTCTTACTCATGTCTTTTTATACCACACTTTTTTTGCTTTTTAAATTGAACAAAATCAGCTTTAATATTAATATGAAGCTGTTTGTTTGATGAGTTTTCAAAACAATAAACAAACACTAAAACAGCAAAAACAAATCACGGCTTCCATATTCTTATTTCAGAGCGGCGGCCATTTTGTACGGACCTGACCCAGATGAGGTCAAGAGTGAAGTAGACTGTGAGGAATGGCTGATATCGCAAGCTCTACGTCTCATCATTACTGCTCCCCGTGACCAATCCTTGTAAGCATATCAAATTTATTTCAACTTTTTGGCTCCTGTCAAATGTTGTGTATGTTGTGTTATTTTATGTTGATTTGATGAATAAGGTAATAATAATATCAATAATAAAAAGACAAAAATATAGTTAAAAGAAAAATACATACATTTGAAAACTGGTATAAAGTAAAATACATTTGGAAATAATTCAGAGAAAGAACACCAAGAATAATCATGATATATATATATATTGACCTTTCATTATTTAAAAAAAATTATAATTGCTCTTTCATATCATTTATATCTCTGATAGATCTCCTACAGGGGAGCAGGGCCATGGTGATTCTATATCCCGATTGGACTGGGGACTGAGCAGAGACTTTATCCTGTCCGTCACACCTGAACAGGTCTGGACACTGTGCCAGCAACACACCAAGACCTGAATGCTACACCAGACCAAGACCAAGACCTGATTGCTATACCACTCCCTCAACAACAACAAAAACAAAATAGCTGCCCTCTGCTGGTCCGAGATGCTGGATACTAAAAGTGGTGATGAAGAACGATACCAAGAGATGCATACACACAAAGTTATCTAGGTGTTGTGTTACATCAGTAATTTGGCAAATCTGAAGCGCTGTCCTGCAAATACGCGACCAAAACCTGATTGCTACACCACTCCCTCAAAAAGAAAAAAGCTGCCCCTCTGCTGCTCCAATATGCTGGATACTAAAAGGAATGGTGATGAAGAACGATGCCAAGAGATGCATACAAAGCTATCTATCTTTGGTGTGGTGTCGTGTTTCATCAGCGTTGTCTGCAAATCAGTAGTGCCATCCTACACAGACGCGATGGCCTAGCTGCAGCTCACTCCAGTGATGCGCCCTCTATTGTTTCATTTCTTGGATGAGAGCAAGACGGGGAACGCGGTACTGAGGATAGTTGATAGAGGATACAGAAGATAGAGAGTAACGGGTGGTTATGCTGACCCTACAGTGACATACACGTGTAGCGGATTTCTGTTTCGTTGTGCTACGTACTTTAGGAGATTGTTGTTAACTGATCGTTGACCTCCGTTCTAGCTCCCGTTCAGACGGGAGGAATATCAAAGCAAGTGTAGCTCATGAAGAAAGAGGGTAGGAGAGGTAGAGAGAGAAAGAGAGAGAGAGAGAGAAGGAGAGAGAAAGGAAAGGAGAGTGAGAAAGAAAGAGAGAGTGAAAAAGAAAGAGAGAAAGAGAAAGGGAGAGAGAAAGAGAGAGTTTAAGAGAGGAAGGGAGGAAGAGAGACAGAGAGAGACAGAGAGAGAGATAGACAAACAGTAAAAGACATTTCTTTGATGTAAGAGATGATGAACATGGGTAGATTGATATGTATGGGAATATTGATAGAAAGAGAACACAAAAGATGAAGTAGGAGAAAATCAATGACCACATCAAATTGCATAGCACCTTTAATGATACCGAACTCCCCTTTAATTGTGAATCCTTCAAAAGAGCATCATCTGTGCCCTCTGTGGTTAAAGAAATATGAGCTGTTTTTTCTTTCTTTCTTTTTCTGAGGATGTAGAAATCACTGTTTTTTAATAGTATACAATACCTTAGATACGTATATATCCCTGATAAGATTGTTGATACTCTTTTCTATCTTTTGATCATTAATTTTCACTTTTTTCCTTCTTCTCTATTTGGGTAATTTAATGATAAAATAATAATCTGGATTAGCGCTTAATACGAAATGTCTCTACGTTTTACAGATATTATTATTATTATGATCATTAATGATTATATAACATAACAGGAAGAGGATGATTGAAAATGTATTTATTGAAGATGGATGCATACTTTAATAGATGTATTGTTATCTAAGTGATTTTAGGGTAGACTATTAAATACAAAAAAATGACAAAGAGGCAGTCTAACACTTTTAAAAACAATGTTCGCTGAAATTGATGTTGTCGATGGGTAATCTATCATGTATAGGTAGATGTAGTAGTAGACATACTTCTATATTCGATGCATGTTGATACTGAAGTAAAGAAGAGAAAAACCATTTGTAGAAATACACCTGATGTATGTATTTTTGCTCAAATACAGAAACGGGTACGTTGCAATAGTCAGAGTGCACAAGATATGCTCACAAACTACATTTCTTCATTAAAATGTTATTTTTAGGTCGTTTGATTTGCCGGAGTGATTTTTACGTTTAGATTGATCTATTGTATTTCTAACACAGAAGTATGAACATAATAAATTGTGGGACGCAGATGGAACAATCACTTTGGACTAGCCCAGTAAATTCTTATTCCAATGTGACTTTAACCGACGCAAAAAAAAAGCTTAAGCAGGACCCTGTTTTGTAAAAGTTGTTAACAATAACAAATTATAAATTTCATGGACAAATTTGCTCTCAGCGAATCAAATACCATGTTTTCAGTAGCTTCTAAAAGATATTGAAACTTGTTATTTATAACAATTTTTATGAGACAGGGCCCAGCTCTCTTTATTAAAGTCCTAGGTGTATTATATGGAGAAAAGGATGACATTACCACGCCCTGTATGTTTAGCAAGATGTCTTTGTTTATTCCCATGAAGCAATATATTTCTCTTTTTGAAATCACTGAAGATAGTAAAATGTGTATAATGCCTTATACAAACAAATACCATGACCTACATGTATTTAGAATTCACCTGGTAGTAGTCTTGTTTGCCCTTTCTATATATGTATAGTTACTTGAGTTGCCGATTTGGTATTGAGCATTGTGCACCTCAGTTATCTTAAATACTGCTAGCATTCCATACACTGAAAAGTAACAGTAACAAGCTACACTGTATATTGTACCTCAAAGAGTGTCTATAATATATCTATCTACATGTATGTGTTTGTGCGAACAAATTTAACTTACTCGTGCTCAAGTTAAAACAAAAAAAATCCTGTTTTCTTGGATTGCTTAAAAAATGAATAGTTTCTCATGGTAGAATTCCTATGTTAACCTTCTAAGGCCTTCCTCAGAATATTACTACATCTCCAGTTCAATTTTCATTTTCGCTGTAGTTTACATCCATTGAAATGAATCAAATTTCCTGATTTTTTTTTATGATGCCAAAATGGTGTAGTGAATTTAGTTTGAGATTGAAGATACAGTAAAACCTGTCTGTTAAGACCACCCAAGGGAAAAAGTAAAAAGTGGCCACTGTAATCTGGTGGCCTTTGTAGATGGGTTCTACAAAACAAATTTCTCTCTCCCTCCCTCTCTGTCTCTCTCTCTCCCTCTCTCTCTCTCTCTCTCTCTCAGGGAGTTAAAGTGCATGGCCACTAAAGACAGCTGGGGAGTGTTTCACAAAGATCCTAAGTAGAACTTAACACTAAGTTGGACTTAAAAATTATGGACAGCCATTGGAGCCTTTAAATAAAATATATTCAAAAGCAGAAATTCAAGTATTTTAGACTTTTTATAAATTCCACATCAAGAACATGATATCCCCCATGATAATAGAAAATATGAATGATTTGAATCAACATTTTATGTCTTTTAAAGTAACTTTTACAAAATGTTTTCAAGGATGCTAATGGCTTTCCATAATTTTTAAGTCCAACTTAGAGTTAAGTTCTACTTAGGATCTTTGTGAAACACCCCCCTGGTCTTTATAGAGAGGTGGCCACTAAGACAGGTTTGACTGTAGTTAGTTTTTAAGTCAAGTATACAGTAGGTTGCATAGATTTGAGCCAAAAAGTAACCCTTTATAGTTGACAAAATAGAAAACCTTATTCAAATGTATAATAATCAGATTCCAAGAAGTTTCTTTTAAATGAAGGTTAGATAAAAATGCTTAATTGATAGACATTGATATATCAATACATAGATATCCATGCATACAATGTTTTCTTTGAAATTTTGTTCGTGGCATTTAAACTGATTTTTTTTTTGGGGGGTGTGATTTTTGGTCATGTAAAAAAAATACAAATTTGCAAGTCAAATTGACTATTCAACAACTTCATGTCTTTTTTTGTTTGTTCATATATTGGAATAAGCTAGGTGTGCTGGATAAGTGAATATAAAGAACATTGGCTGAGTTCTATTACAATATATGTGTTAGTGTACAAAGTTTACTTCACAATGTAAAAACTTTAACAAAAATATAATCATGTGGTGAGAGAAAGATGGGCGTGACATCTTTGCGAAAGTCATGATTTAATGCTCTTCTAGCTCTGTGTATGTAATACTCTTTATGGTGAGCGAATATCACTCTGATTCAAACTCTGCAATTTGTACAAAGACAAAAAAGAAAAGAAATGCAATATTAATGTTACTTTACACAGAATCATACTTGTATATCTTGTTAACAAGATTTGTTTCATTCCAAGTAAAATGTTATGTTTTTCAAATGTCTCCTGAGAGCCAGGTTAATTTGTATCATTTAACGCTCTTCTTGCTTTCAAAAAACGTTCAGACCTTTCACACGTCTTTGCTTAATATTATATTGTATTCATGTATTCAAGAGTTTCATTACACAGTGGAATATGCAAGAATGGGTATCAATAAGAGTATTGAGTATAAGAGTTTTCAGTGATTATATTTGATGAAGAAGAGGTATATTGAAATGCAATGTTTGTGTTAAGGAATTTTAAAGTTTGAAGAAAACATGTCTGTATTTCAACATTTTGGACACATCCACATGTATATTTCCTGAAGAGATTTTATTTCTGCATTTTTGCTGTTACAGTTTACCATGTCAGAAATGTAATAATTTTTGTCCTTTGTACAGAATATTGAATATTTGTCATTCTTAAAATCCTTACCTTTTACATTATATAATTTTTGACAAAAATGATTACCGGTAGTTATTAACTGAATAAGGGAAAAGAGTTATTATGATTCAAGATCTAACCCGTGTATTTCCCAACATATTGGAAAATGTTGGAAGATAGTTTAACTCATGCACAATTTTCCTGCTTATATATTGTTATGTGGGCACTTATTTATTGATATTAACTCAACAATTACATTTTGACATTGATGGGGATTCGTGATTTTTGCACTTTTGTAGAGTAGGTAAATAAAGACCTCTAAAGATTTCTTTTTCATGTACTTAAGGTAAAATATATCAGAATTTCTAGTAGCTGGTACCCTTTAAAACAAAAATGAAATCAATCAAGTACACTGCAAAATTCACTGAATATTTAAATATAAGTTTGCAACAATGTTACCTGTCTCTTTAATGGCTGCTCTATGTTCACTGCTTCTTTAAAATTTCATGCAGGTGCAAACACGAGAACAATGAATTATATCAATAAACAATATTATGAGATTATGCACACTTTAATAACTCAGAAACAAAGGATTTGTTTATGAATATTTTGGGGTTTACATGAACGTTTATAATACATAAGATAATATGAGATTTTTGTGTAAATGTTCCTACTCCATATAATTAACAACATGTATATACACCATTATTTATCTTGATTCTCAGAAACCATTCTTAACTCTTGTCAATGAATTACAAAATTACTAACATATTTCGTTGGCTGCTAGTAGGAAGGCAGATATGGCCATTGGCAATACATAGTCCGTACAGCCTTTTTCCGAAAACTTTCCCTCAACAAAATCATAAAAACATAAAGTTATGAACCTTTTTAACCATATGGCAATCACATTAATGATATTAAACATGCACATTAATTGATAGTCGTAAATGTATACTGTATGGTAATATGAAAAACACAAGACAACTATTTTGCCTGAATTCACAAAGGAGGTTTATGTGCGTCATATGACGTGTTTTGACGCGTTTCAGACCAGGGTTTGCCTGAACCTTGGGTCTGAAACGCATCGAAACGCGTCATATGACGCACATAAACCTAGGTTTGTCGACAAACCTCCTCCTTTGTGAATTCAGGCCTTTATGTTCAAGATATATATTATTATACGTGTGTAGTCCCATCATTGATGATTTACCTTTCCAAACAATTGTAACATTCAGTTTTCAATATATTCAGAATAAGATGTAAGTGTGAAATACTACTACATGTATATTTATTTCAACAAGTAAGAATATATCAATATGTATATACAAATGTAACTGTTTCTTCCTCCTATGTACATTAATAAACTTGTTTAGACAAGTGGTAAATAGCTATTGCAGTATCATAAATAATTATGCTATGTATTGTACTCAGATGATAACTTATACATTGCAATGGAATAAAGCAAGCCAAAGAGACGTAATATTTCAGAATCAGTTTTCTTGTTTCTTTGTTTTCTTTCTAAAAAAATGGCACTGGTGATTGAGCAATTGTATGTTGATGTTGAAAGTTAGAGGGGTTATGAAAAGAGTTATGAAAAGGGTAATGAACATTTGGTTGCTTTCTTCGCCTCCCTGTATGGTCGCTCGTTTGCCACAGGTGCAATTTTGCACAAAACAATAAGCACCAATTGACGGAAGGATTGCTTTGTACAACTCGATGGTTTTGCAAACTTACCCATTTACAGTCTTGATTTTCTCCCATGACAACCCTTTTAACAACGGCACTATAGAAACGATTAAATAATCTTTAATTGAATTTAATCATAGAAACGATTAAATAATCTTTAATTGATTTGAATTTATTCACCACTTTGTATACAAACATGCAAAGTCAAAAAACAAAATGAAATATTTCTTACAAACATGGATCAGCCAATAAAATGGAAAATACACTAAAGGAAATTACGAAGTGGTTGGATCATAAAAGTTACAGAAAGAAGGCCAACAAAATACTACATTGGTATACCCACATAAAAAAAAGTGTGGGTGTCAATTTCAAAGCTTCTACCTAGGGTGATTAAATAATAATAATAATAATAATCTTGGAAGCCTGTGATTTATCTACCCCAAGAAAAATACAATGTGGCTCATGGAGATTATAAGGGTGGAGTATAAGGACTTAACCCCAAAATATATATCTTATCTTATTCTAAAGTTGTCGAACTACATAATGTGGCAACAACATACATTTTATGTATATGAAAGGGCTATAAATCAAGACCCATGGATTAATGCATTGTATGATATTACTACGAGACAGCTTCTGTTCTCTTGATTATGTGACGTACTACATTAGGTTGTAAACAAACATTGTGTTTTGAAGTACATCTTATACATGATTAATAGTGGAAAGCGATATCAAAGATGAGAATTTTTCTTACCGTATATTCTTTTTTATTTGTTAATTATTTGTGGTGGTGTGTTATGAATAGTGCATCCGATATTGTATCGTCTCCCTGAAGCGCAGACGGTCCATCTACGTGAGCGTTTTCCAGTTTTAATGATGCCATGATTTAAAGATTGTTAAAGGTGAAATTCAAAGAAAATCACAAATATGTCAACTAATGTATCACTAGAAACTGGTAAGCTAACAGATGGCCATCGTACAAGTTTTAGGTCAACTACATATCGGGTGATTTATAAAAATACAAATACAACCACCTCCATAGCAGCTGGGATTTACGAGAGATTCGCCGGAAAAATAACGATGTTTTAATGACGTCACTATATGGACCAATACTGCTCAAGCAGACGACATCCCATAAAGAATGAACATAATTGCAAAGCTATTATTTGTCAAATTATAATGAACTTATTGTATATAAATGTAATGGCATGTCAAACCATTCAAAAGGGGATATGACCTGATTCTGAAAACCAAAATCTTTTGCTTGTAAATACACAGGATAGGGGTTAATTAACAATCAAAGAAACCAGACTTTCAAATTGAAAACCCCCCGGAATGATACTAAGGACGGCATTTGCAGCTGAATATACAATGGCGTCTTATTTTGTTTACAAGCGACAAATTCCTTTATTTTTGTATCGCTGCATTTGTCATCAAAATAAAACCATGCGCGGGGTTTAGAGTGAGGCAATAGATTATACATTTAGCATGACGGTAGTGAAGTAAGAGAAAGAACTCAAGAAAAGATGAAAACACAGGCACTGAAAATGTGAGAGATGTCATGGGACATCGTCTGCTTGTGCAAATCATACTGTGATCTCACACAATCTCAGCAGCGTTCGGAGAGCTCTTCAGGTGCTATGCCGGGGCTGTATTTAAGCGTTGTGTAATTTATAATAATCATTACTTCGAATGTTTCCAAGCATTGCATTTTGATAACCTTGTCGAATCAAAGTTTCAACTTTGCAAAAATGAACATAAAATTAGTTATTAAATTTAAAGAATATCTACTTTAAGTATTTTTAGACCATTCACATCATATTTAAATCATGTTCGCAGCTGACGAACAGGGCTATTGAAACTGCCTTAGGTTGATTTTTGGAAGTAATTATTATCATATTCTTGTGATATGCCGCATAATTGTATACGTTTTGTCCCAATTTTCCTTTAAAATTTAACTTGATCCACCTATTTTTGAAGGAGTAGATAGTTTCTACAATATAAATCAAAATATTAATGCTTATTTCTCCTCTCCATTTTACCTACTATAGTGTAATTGATAATGCCAGAGTTGTCTTTTATTTGTTCCCTATTTATGGGTATTCAATAGGGGTTAGCTCACTTCGAATATGATGACTAAATAATGTTTGTGT
>JAVYIG010007197.1:72500-105725 GCA_035222895.1 Strongylocentrotus droebachiensis | reverse complement strand
TGAAAATCTATGAATTTGACCTTGGACTTCAACCTCACTTTTAACATTGTACATTTTGTTTTATTAATTTTATGTTTCTGAATAGTTTTCCCATGCAATTTTATCCGACTGTGTTTGGAGCTACAAACTTCATCGCTGGTATAGTGTCCCTTACACAGTATCCTCTCTTCATTGTCATCCAGGAATCATTAGGTGGTGATCCGCGATGGGTAAGATGCGATATATCTATAATATTTTGTTACTTCATTTCCAGGCAGAGTTAAACAAAAATAAAATACAGAGAAAAGGGAAGTAAGAAATACCACCGACTAGTGCCCAAGGCAATGGCGGATCCTGGGGGGGGGGGGGGTGTTGATTAATAAAAAATAGAGCTCGATACGCCCCCTTCGAACCAAAACAAAAATTAGTGCTCGCTACCCACCGCCCCCCCCCCCCCTGCTTATTCGGCCGGTCGGCTGAGTCGCCGCTAAAAAAAAATCTCGGGCCCCCTCCCTCGCCGCCGGCTGGTTCCGAGGATAGTCAAAAGGAGATTGCTTCCTGCTGAAAGGGAAGCTCACCCTGATATTAAGTTGTTTGATAAAAGCAGACACATGAGAGTAACAGGTCAGTGAAAGTTTGAGCAAAAACTGATTAAAAATAAGAAAGTTTTTAATTTTTGAAGATACGATCAATCAAACACAAATTGTCAACTCTGTGACGTATCTTATAGTTTTGCAACCGACGTATCCGCTTGCACCATTCGTAATAAGGGAGTTTACAGAAACAATCTGCGCATGGGCAGATAAAGGTCATTTGTACCAAAAAAAGTAAAACCCACAGAGATGAATACTGGATATGCGCTCATGAAAGTTATGTAACATTATTCATTTATGCACCAACGGTACATTCTATGATACGCAGGTGGAAGTATTCTTTTCAAGAGGGCAAACAAAGGTATTCATGAAGCACATCTAGGACTTTGGCAGTTATTATTCTAATATGCTCAAAGTGGAACTACTCTATGTGTAAAAGATCTGTGGATATTTGGGGTCATTTGTACATGTGCTATCTGTAAACTCCCTTATTACTTTTGACGTAACTTCTAAGATCCCTATATAAAGCACATCTTTTCACGTATCTGTCCGTTGTTCATAAATTAAGTATAAAAGCACATCAGAGGATCTTGCAGTGTAGTAGAATATTATTTGCACAATCAATGCGCTCTGTAGATTTGATATCATCTGTCATTTTGTTATTAAATTATTACTTTCCTTCCAGGTGATCTTTGGGATGATGCTTCTCAACGTGGTCGGTCTGGTGTATCCTATATACATCTATGTCTACGGGAATAACCGCGAGAAGCGATACTTCGAAACGAGAAGACCAGAGGAAAACCCAACTACAAACGGCACTGCTGCTTAACCCTCTCCCCGTTTCTTCGATTAAAACCCCGGTTGCACCAACGAGACCGACACCACACTGACAACCTACAAAAGGTGTCGTAGAATAGTGGTTCATTTACTTGACCCTCAATCCACGGGTTTAAGGTTCGACTCCCAGCAAGGAATGAACACCCTTTGGCAAGTTAACTGTATCGCCCTGGTAAAACCTTTGTATGTCTCTCCTTGCGTTCAGGCTACCGAAACTCATCGTACGTCGGTTAACGAAACTGGCTCATCTCTGCTTACAACAGCTTCTCAATGAGTATCATCCAATATTGGTTCCTTAAATTGTGTAATTATGTGAAAGAGGATGTCATATTATAAGTTATACTTCTTGTAGATCCGCCACTGGTTAAATTGTAAACTGCTGCTAAAGTGTGGTCTGCTGCTAAAGTGTAAACTGCTACTAAGTCGTAACCTCCTGTTAAAATGTAGCCTGCTGTTAAAGTGTTAGCTGCTGCTAAAGAGTAACCTGCTGCTAAAGAGTAACC
Source organism: Strongylocentrotus droebachiensis (assembly GCA_035222895.1). NCBI lineage: Eukaryota > Metazoa > Echinodermata > Echinoidea > Camarodonta > Strongylocentrotidae > Strongylocentrotus > Strongylocentrotus droebachiensis. The sequence goes on along the minus strand of JAVYIG010007197.1, from coordinate 103,813 downwards.
TGCTGCTAAAGCGTAACCCGCTGCTAAAGTTTTAATATATTATTTAGATATATATCCCTTTTTTCTTTCTCTGGTGATCCCTCCTAACAAGCCCTTGAGCCTTTTTCGGGACACCCTTTTCTTTCATTTCTTTGTATTTCTTTGTATTGCTAGCTCATATGCATGTATTACTCTGTTATCAAATATATTGATGTAAACATGAAATTATGCATGACATAGGACTGTTAACTTTTTGTTTTAATTGTACATATTGGAAGAAATACATGAGAGACATAATATGCTCTCTCTCTCAATCAATCAATCAAAGTGTAACCTGATGTTAAAGTGTAGCCTAGCTGCTGCCAAAGCGTAACCTGATGTTAAAGTGTAGTCCTGCTGCTAAAGCGTTACCTGCTGTAAACATTACTACTCTATCTTTTCACGATATATATATATACCTCTGTTTGCCCTTGGTTAAGCTATGGTCACAAATCAGAGCAGCGACCGACCGATCAGTAGCCTGCTCGGTCGCTGCTGGAATTAAGCATCGCCCAGCAATTAGGTCGGTGCCCGGGCGGCGACCGCCCAGGCACCGAGCGTATTTTGGGCGGTGAGTGAAAAATGAGCAGGCGCCGCCCAAATTTTAACTCCGCGCTAAAACTTCAGCGGCGACCGAGCGATGCCCTAAAAACGAGCGGTGCCTGGGCGGCCGCCGCTCGGTGGCCGGGCAGCCGCCGGGCAGAATTGGTTAAAAACTCGCCGCTCGGCCGCCGAGCAGTCTACTTTTGGGTAATGTGACCATAGCATTAGACCTACACAAATGGGAGGTTTTCTGATAGTGAAATTAATCCCCTTTCCATGAAATGTACTAAGACCAGGGGCGTACGCAGGGGGGGGGGGGGGTTGGGTGTTAAACCCCCCCCTTTGGTATGTTTATGTGTGTAAACCCCCTAAAAAAACCTAAAACCCCCCTTGTTTGTTTTGTTTGTTTTTTTTTAATTATGAAAAGAAAACAAAAAAAAAAAAATTTGCCCACGGCTAACCTAAAAAGGTGACCTAATCCCCCCCCCCCCAACGAAGAAAAATGTCAAATTTTAAATTTCGAGACCAAAAAAAAAAAAAAAAAGTGTCCGCTTACCCCCCCCCCCCCCCCCCCCCCCCCCCCCCCCCCCCCCCATTAGCCTGCTGTCATGTCAACTGACCTCTTAAAAACCAGTTTCTTTATACGCATGTTGTTATCTAGCCTGAAAGCTCCTTTCGCTATATATACGATGATTCTGTATACGTTTCTTTACACGAGTTTCGTATAAGTTTCGTCTAGTCTGAACAAACTATAATTATGTCAATGTTTATCGTATCCGGCAAATACACCTTGGACATCCACCCCCGGATAACCACTCCCAGTCAACTACCCCCAGGACAACTACCCCCTAGGGCAATCACCCTCTAGGACGACTACCCCCAGGACAACTTCCCCCTAGGACAACTACCACCCGGACAACTACCCTAGGACAAGTCCCCCAGGACAACTACCCTCCGGACAAGTACCCCCCCCCCCCAGACAACTACCCCCTACGACAACCATCCTCTAGGACAACTACCCTAGGTGGAAGTTGTCTGGGGGTACTTGTCCGGGGTAGTTGTCCTGGAGATACTTGTCCTAGGGAGTAGTTGTCCGGGGATAGTTGTCCGGGGTAGTTGTCTTGGGGTAGTTGTCCGGGGATAGATGTCCTGGGGGTAGTCGTCCTAGGGGGTAGTCGTCCTAGGGGGTAGTTGACTGGGGATGGTTTTCCGGGGGTGGATGTCCAGGAGGTAGGTGTCCTAAAACCTATGTTTTTATTCGACTAATACCCGTTGTACTTGCTACGCCATTTGCCCGACACAGGACTGCGTCACTGACTGGCGGTGTCTGCATGTATTTTTAAGTTATTTCATTAAAGCTATATAAGAGGAGATGAAAAGTTTGTAGAGATGTGAAGTTAAGCAATAATACTAAAAAGGGAAAAAGGGAAAAGGAAATGGGAAAGAAAAAATAGAAAAGGTATCAAGAGGCTGAAAATGGAAGGGGAAGCAGACCCCTAGAAAGAGAATGATAAGATTGAAAGAGAAGATTATGATATTAATGGTTAAACAAAATGGAGAAATGTGAAGGAATGGAAAGAGGAATGTGGAAACTAAAACTGAAAAGAGAAGCGCCTGTGGTTATTGTTTAGCACATGGCTTACAACAATGCCGATTATCACATAATGCCGAATTATTAAATATTTCTTCGAAGACAAAGACCATGCAGTGTTGTTCACCAAAGTTGACTGTACTAAAACAAATGTATTCTTCTTCTTAATGTGTATATCATTGACATTTTAAATGCCATTTATTGAATAACTTTTTTGTGATGAGCTCGAAGTTTTTTTAATATATAGATATTGATATTCAGTTATAGTGCTTTGAAGAGGTTGATTAACTTTGTGTTAAAAAGAGAATGTAGACGCAACGCTGTTACATTATGTTCTATTTATTTACATACTATGTTGATGTTTACTACTCAATAATGTTCGAGAAATGAAGTACATTTCCCTTGATTTAAGTGCGTGATCAAAATAATCACAAAGAAAAATTATTTTTTGTAAGATTCATTCTAGGACCAAAGGTTGTTTTTCGTAAGACTATATGCCACAATATCGTGTTGATATATACAGGCTATATGTTACGTGCAGATATAAAATATGATTTCTTTTATTTTCTTAGAATCATCAGATGGTATAAACTTTTTTTAGGAGAATTTGAATGATATAGTCATTCAAACTTTTCAGATTTTAATATTCGTATTTTCAAATGTAAGCAATATTTCCCTTATTCCGACCTGATCCAATTGAAATATACGTGGGAAATGTGCATGACATCATTACCTTTTCTAAATAGCTTTACCATGATCTGAAAGAACGAAGAAAGAGGGAAAAGTGAGTAGAGATAGAAATTGAGGTAACAAATAACGAGAATGTGGAGAGAGAGAGAGAGAGAGAGATGTAGAGCAAGAGAGAGCAAGATAGAGGGTGAGGGGAATGTATACAGGGGAGACGGAGTAGAATGTGAGATGTATAACTAAGATCGGAGTGGTAAATCAATCAAAAGAGAGTAAATATAAATAAAAACAAAATCGCTTTCGTTAACTCACTTTATAGGAAAAGTTCATTATGAAAACAAATTATGCTCGAAACGTAATAGCTTGGAATTACAATGGACGGATGGAATTCATTGACTACATAGTATGAAAAACTGCACTTGTCTTATATTCAAGTCTAATTCAAAATAATGAAACAAAAGATTATCCACGTTCTATAATCAAAGAACAGGAAAAGGTACACACATAATGAAATAACTACAAATTGATGTCACGTTTGATCGAATTATTCTTTAAGTAATCATTTGAATATAATATTAAAAAAAGGAATATTTAATCATTAATAATTATGTTATAATAGAAAATGAAAATTATTGAAATCTCTAGGTTTGGTTAATATTCGATTTGTTTGTCAAAAATGACATTAACATAATTTCTAAAGCCTACAATTTTCAAGTAATCTTCAAAGACATTGGATCCAGGCTCGCTATGCAGGTCCACGGCAGAATCGTACAAGATCGACGGGCTCCGGGATGCTCTGAAACCTGCACCGTGCTATGCATCCCATCACCTCCCGAAACATCGGCATAGTTCCCGCATAGAGGATGGGATTGATACACGTGTTGAACATGATCAGAAGGTTTGCCCAAGGTACAGCTGGGTCACTGGTAGGCACCATCACGCAGATCCCGAATGGGAGGAAACAGATGAAGAAAGAGAGCACCACCAAGGACAGACGTTTGGTGACGTTGATGTGGTGGCGCGAAATCTTTGGCGCGCTTTTCGAGCCCTTGGCGCCAGGAATGGATGCCTGGGGAGCCCTTACAGGATTGGATGATGTCGACGAGTTTTCTAGATTCTCCTGGCCAATGCGATGGTTGTTTATTGATACTCTATTCTCAGCTTGAGAATTGACATTAGCCAGCTCTATTTCACCCAGGGCAAGCACTCCACGTTCACAGACTTCATTAGGCCTTGTTGTCTCTGGAACATGCGAAATGTTATGTTGACTTTCATCACCCTCGTCATTCGATGGTGCAAGGTTGACCGGACCGGTCAAGGTAGGTGCATCCTCCAGGTTCCGGCTGTTTGGAAGTGTAGTTGCTCTCGAGCCATCCGTGACTACACTCCTCTGCCGATCCCGGGATTCTGTCCAGCTCGTGCTCATATCAAGACTGGTTCGGTCAAAACTAGAAGTCCCGGCTTCCCTCGACTCGGCCAATCTTTTCCCCATAGCTTTGTTATGACTCGAAACGGTTCGGTAGATGAGCGCGTACATGCTAATGATGACGATAGATGCTGGGACGATGACGCCTACCGCTGCTATGAGGCTGTAGTAGTCCGAGTTCGACAAGGTGGTATCCTGTTGACACGTCTTGTAGTTTTCTGAATATCCCAACTTCCCGAGTCCTGCCATCGGTGGGACTATGACAAGCAATAATGGGTACATCCATGATAATATCACCATGGCAACAATGTTGCGCCTGGAATAGATACTGTAGAATGTGTATCGAGGCCTGTTGAGGAGGACCCACCTATTGTGAGCGATTAGAGCAAGGCTGATGATGCTGGTTCCCAGGCAGGTCAGCGTGACGCCTCCGGTCATTGCGCAGATCCATTCGGCGATGGGCCATCCATTCTTGCTCAGCATCGCCACGACGTTGAAGGGAAGAAAGAGACAGGTGATGAGGTCGGCCATACCGAGGTTGACCACCAGCCAGTTGGTGGAAGATCTCAACTTTTGGCAGAGGAGCACGGCGAGCACGACGTGGCTATTCCCAACGATGCCGACGACGGTGACAAGACAGAGGATGGAGGCGATGACGATTCGCTGGGGGTAGCTTTCAAACACGAAGTCATCATTGGTACTACTAGTGGTGAAGGATGAAAAGTCGTCCATATTTTCAAGTTAAATATTCAGTACTACGTACTAGTAACACATGAAAATACTTGACGAAAGCTTAGCCTCTTAATTGCTACTTGAGATTGTTCGGTGTCGGAATTAGGTTGCAAAGAAAATACCCGCTATTGATGTAACTCATTATGAGTGTCAGTGAAGCAGAAATTAATGAACCTGCTTCCAAAGAGAAACGATTTATCAATAATCTCCAGTCTGCAAAGATATGAACGTTGAGTTGCTCTTGTACTGAAAGCGGAAGTCCGATACAACGCACGAATAATCGACCCCTAGCAACAACAACAAAAAAAAACGATTAAAGGTTAAAGGGATAGTTGAGTTTTGTTTCAGTCCACAAATGCCTTCAAAGTGCATGGTTATTGCTCATATTCGTATTTATGACATTTCTATATTATTCCCCCTTGTAGGACCTAAAATTGCTATGAAGGTAATTTTAGACCCCAAAATGTGTGAAATTTAGCCACTACGATCATATTAATTCAGCTCCATTTCCAAAAATAATAACAATACACGGGCCGGCTAGTTGAGTGTATCATATACCCAACACGCAAAAGCAAACAAAAAGCCAAACACCGGCATAAAATTGGCTGAAATGAAACGTATAAAGACGCTATTTCGTTTTTTCAACGGCTGGTTCAAATTATCAAATATTTGTGGGGCCCCACAAATATTAGAAATCGTTATTAATGGATATTTCAGCCGTCTCTGAGCCGATTTTGATCAAACAAAGATGATGTTGTCATTTAAATTTTGTTATTTCAAATTTGACACTCAGCTTTTCATTATTTTTTTTTTTTAAATGATATTTTATTTCCTTCCTCATAATTTCACATAACAAGAAATTCACATAACAAGAAATTATCAAGATAAGCAATATAAAACAAGATCTTTGATACAAGACATTTCATAAGTTACATCAATCAATGAACATAGAGAAAAAAAAAGGAAAAAAAAAAGTCTTGCATGTAACAGTGTATAATCAAAATAACAGTAGAGGAAAGTTTTAAAGTTACATATTACCATCCTATCACAACACTCTCACACCCCCCCCCCCCCCACCTCCCCTCTAGCCCACCCACACCACCTTTCACACACATAAACACACATACAAACACACACTGCATGCAACCTGTTTCCTCAACTCACACCACACAAACTCTTAACCCCCCCCCCCCCCCCCCTTGCCCACCCATCTCATCATACCCCCTTCACGCCGACACACATACTGCATGCAACCTGTTCCGGTTTGTCCACCTGTACACGAGAGAGAATTAATAATACTAATAAATAATAATAATACCCACATCCATTAAAGTAAAAATGCATCGATTTGTTCCCATTTCTGTAAGTGCATCCCCAGTTTCCCCTTTTTGAAGGCTATTTTGTATTCCTCGTCTTTGTACTTTTTAGCATATGTACTGTTTTCTGTACAGATGGCAAAGTTCCTTCTTTTCTAGAAATAAAAATGATATACTTTACTAAAAAGATGATACAATTTATTACAAATATTCTCGCAGTATTGCCGGATATTCCCATAAAAATGGGTTTCCAATCATCAATGTCAATTTCGATTAAATGTAACTTTTGAATTACCTCCTGCCATAATCTTTTAACTTTAAGACAATCTAAAAATAAATGTTGGTATGTCTCTACTTCTAGTCTACAAAAGGAACAAAAATGGTCTGACTCAAAACCAAATTTAAAGAGCTCTCTTTTCGTATATACAGCCCCTTGTAATTGTTTGTATTGAAACTCTCTATGTTTATTACAAAGCATTGCACATTTCATCCTTGTGAATGTTTCTTTCAACTCCGTCATTCCAAGATCAAATTGACAGTTGCCATCTGTAACATGTAATGTATACTCTTTTTGAAGGTCTTCAGTGAAGTAATCATATAACCGCCTAGATTTTATATCACATAGTTTCTGTAAACGTCCAAATATCATCAATTCTATTTCAAAATTTTCAGTGTCCACTTCCATAAAATCACTTTGTATCCAATCGTTTCTAATTGCTGAAAAGATCTTTTGAATTCTAAGCAAGCTTTTAGTTTCAAAACCCAAATTTAAAAAATGTAAGATCGGTTTTAAATGACCTCTGACAATTATATCTGATGCTCGAAGTATACCTTTCTGAAATAGTTCGACATCAAAAAATGTTTTATTGCTGAGACATATACACTTATTGCTAAATATAATCGGATTATTCTTATTTTCTCCAAAGTGTCTGCATTTATCTAATTCTTGCCATGCCTTCAACATGTCTTTATAAAAAGATGGTATACCCTTCAAGTCCATTTTATTTATATCATAATTACAAAGAAATATAATTCGACCCCCCAGTGATCTGAAAAAGTGGTCAAAGGTTACTTTCCAACCTGAATACTTTTCTCCATAGAGCAACCGTTTGATCCAAATTATTCTCTGAGTCTTGATAAATATCTTAAAATTCGTTACTCTGAGTCCCCCAGCGCAGTAATCTAGATATAATATTTTCCGTTTTATTCTGTCTCTCCCTCCCCAAATAAAATTAAAAGAAATCTTTTCGATTTCTTCAAAAATGTTTTGTGGGACTGTCATAAGAGACGAAACATAATTTAGTTTTGAAATACATATATCTTCAACAATTTAATTTTGCCAAACATCGTTAAATCTCGTTGCTTCCACCAACCGATTAGTCTTTTGATTTTGCTCAAAATTTCCTTATAGTTCAAATCATCTTTTATTTTGGAATGACGTGCGAAATATACCCCTAGGATCTTTATATGTTGTACCCTATGTCCAAAAAAAGGTAAACCCGGCCTATCACTTTCCTCTCCTAACCACATAAAATTTGTCTTATCCATATTTATCTTCAACCCACTTAATTTTTCAAAGTATTTGAAAACTTTCTTCACTTTATTAATTTAATCCATATCTTTTAAAAACAATGTAATATCATCGGCATACAAAACTTGCTTTATTTCTTTATTCCCGAATCCTACCCCTTTAATGCTCTCATCTTTCCTAATATAACGAGCTAGTAATTCGATAACTATTACAAATAAATATGGAGATAGGGGGTCACCTTGTCTTACCCCTCTATTAATTCCAAAATATCCTGTTGAGTGTCCCCCGTTCATCACGCAACTGCTAACATTAGTGTAGAGGGTTTTAACCCAAGAACACAAAACTTTACCAAACCCAAACTGTTCCAAAGCTTTAAATAAAAGTTTATGGGAAATGCAATCGAATGCCTTTTCAAAATCTACGGCAATTAAAAAGCCTACAGGCTGATACAAGGACTGAAAGAATGTATCATCAATTAACCGAACCGCTTCCCCAATATTCCGATCTTTAACATAGCCCACCTGATCGTAATGAATAATATCCTCCAATACCTCCTTTACCCTTGTAGCTAATACTTTCGACAATATTTTATAATCTACATTTAAGAGAGTAATTGGCCTATAGTTTTTCATTAGTGTAATTACCCCCTGTCTCTGTGAGTTTGATAACATTTTTGTTTCAAAACTTTCATTAAAAGCCTCCACTATTGTTTTCCCTAAAATTGGCCAGAACGTGAAATAAAACTCAGTCGGGAAGCCGTCATTGCCTGGTGATTTGTTCCATTTCATTTCCTTTACTGCCTGATAGCATTCTGCCAGTGTTATCTTGCCTTCACAATACTCTTTATTTTCTTTACTTAATTTGGGTAATTCATTTAAGAACATATTTTCAATATCCTCTGTAATTTCACCATTTTTACATGCATATAAATTCTCGTAAAACTCCCTGATAATCTTCAAAATCCCTTTGCCATCCCTCACAGTTTCCTTATTTTCATTATATATCTCCTTAATCACACTTTTCCTTTTATTTGACTTTAGTAATTGTTCAAAAAACTTTGAATTTTTTTCTCCTTCTTCAGACCATTCTGTCCTTGAACGGACTTTTAACCCTTGACGTGAATAGTCGAAAAGCTTCTCTAATTCCATTTTTTTCATGTCAATTTCATCCTGAATACTTTTATGACAATCAATATTGATCGTCAATCGATATTCCAGGTCTTTAATTTCTTTTTCCAATTTTTCAGTGTGGACTCTTCTGAGTTTTGCTCTTTCACGGGAGAATTTCATTATATATTCTCTTAATTTCATTTTCATAAAATCCCAAAATTTAATTTTGCTCGTTATTTGATTCCGCCAAGTTTCCTCTATTTCAGAAATCTTCTTTTTTACCCCATCTACAAAATCTTTTTCATTACATAGACTACTATTAAACTTCCAATACGATTTCCCATAAACAAAACTATCGACTAAATTGTTAAATTCTATTCTAACTCCAGCATGGTCAGGTGTAATAGAAGGCAAAATTTCAGACTTTCTTATCAACTTGTCTACTTTCGAAGAAATGAAGATATAATCCAATCTACTCTGAACTAATGGCTGCTTCTGTCTGAAAGTGAATTCTTTCTTATTAGGATGACGATTACGCCACACATCAATTAAATCAAGCTTATCAAGAAAGTCTAATAATGAGTCCCTATATTTGCTTTTCGAAATATTACTTGCACCCATGTAATCCAAATTATGATTCATATTAACATTGAAGTCTCCTCCAATTATCAAGGAATATTCTTGACTAAATACAGAACAAATTATTTTATTTAGATCAGACAGAAAATCACATTGGGCGTTTTCTTTATTCCTTGTGGGAAAGTACACGCTTCCTAATATTAGCTTTTCGCCTTGACATTTGCCTTTAATGATGACGTATCTTCCCCCTTCGTCAATTAAGGTTTTTTCCACCACAAAAGTAATACCTGGTTTAAACATTACAATAACCCCCCTACTGTGGTTACTCCCGTGGCTAAAAAACATTGAGCCTTCCCAATCACCCTTCCAACTGTATTCAATGTCTTCTGTGCTAAAGGTTTACTGCAAGAATATCATATTTGCCGACATTTTGCACCACTCAAAAATCTTCTTTCTTTTGACTCTATCTCTCAGTCCTCTGACATTAATTGAGAGTAATTTTAAATTAACCGACATCAAGAACTATGAATCTATACCTGTAACAAAGAACCTTAAGAAATGTACATAGTGGTGACAGTTTCACAGTAAATGGGAAGCTTGATGCATTTCCAACTCTAGGAAAAACAAACACTTTCAAGTTAGATTGCAAATTAAACAAGTACAGGCAGACATCGGAACCGGAAAACATACCACACATACCATCACCCCACCCTTCAACACTATCAACCACATTCATACACATAAGCATAATATATGCTGTCATGTTCGAAACCCCTCCCATCACTTATTCTAAATCATGGCGTGGCAGCCTTTTACACAAAGTATTAATACAGTCGTCTTACTGTGACAAAAAAAAAAAAAAAAAAACAAAAAAACAACACCGAAAATAAAACAGTAACTCCAGACGATATAACTTGACCTCATAATTAACGGATTCAGATAATGTGTAACTAATGATACTTTAGCCCCAGGCTCAAACGGCTATATATAATATTTTAAAAGAAAAAAAACGTAATAAACGAACGTAATAAATAAACCCCGTGCATACTTTAAGCTTCAACAGCTTGTACCCCACCAAATGGCTTTTGATACCATTATAAACTTTACAGTATATAAGGAGTTTCTTTTTTAAGAAAACGAATTAATTAACTTTTTTTCTTTTCCTTTCACTGTTAACGACCGGCTTAAGGTAACCGTAAAAGGGCATTATTTATTTTCCCCTTTTAATTTCTCTCAAAACAGAGTCTAGATATAAAATTTATAGTTGATTTAAAGACCTCGCTGGTGTCTAAAACTGGCTGGGGACGAGACTTTTCTAAATAAAAAAACAACGTCATTATTTTTTTTTTTTTTTTTTAAATGATATTTTATTTCCTTCCTCATAATTTCACATAACAAGAAATTCACATAACAATAAATTATCAAGATAAGCAATATAAAACCAGATCTTTGATACAAGACATTTCATAAGTTACATCAATCAATGAACATAGAAAAAAAAAAAAGGAAAAAAAAAAGTCTTGCATGTAACAGTGTATAATCAACATAACATTAGAGGAAGGTTTAAAGTTACATATTACCATCCTATCACAACACTCTCACACCCCCCTCCCCTCTAGCCCACCCACACCACCTTTCACACACATAAACACACATACAAACACACACTGCATGCAACCTGTTCCCTCAACTCACACCACACAAACTCTTAACCCCCCCCCCCCCCCCCCCCTTTGCCCACCCATCTCATCATACCCCCTTCACGCCGACACACACACTGCATGCAACCTGTTCCGGTTTGTCCACCTGTACACGAGAGAGAATTAATAATACTAATAAATAATAATAATACCCACATCCATTAAAGTAAAAATGCATCGATTTGTTCCCATTTCTGTAAGTGCATCCCCAGTTTCCCCTTTTTGAAGGCCATTTTGTATTCCTCGTCTCTGTAATTTTTAAGCATATGTACTGTTTTCTGTACAGATGGCAAAGTTCCTTCTTTTCTAGAAATAAAAATGATATACTTTACTAAAAATATGATACAATTTATTACAAATATTCTCGCAGTATTGCCGGATATTCCCATAAAAATGGGTTTCCAATCATCAATGTCAATTTCGATTAAATGTAACTTTTGAATTACCTCCTGCCATAATCTTTTAACTTTAAGACAATCTAAAAATAAATGTTGGTATGTCTCTACTTCTAGTCTACAAAAGGAACAAAAATGGTCTGACTCAAAACCAAATTTAAAGAGCTCTCTTTTCGTATATACAGCCCCTTGTAATTGTTTGTATTGAAACTCTCTATGTTTATTACAAAGCATTGCACATTTCATCCTTGTGAATGTTTCTTTCAACTCCGTCATTCCAAGATCAAATTGACAGTTGCCATCTGTAACATGTAATGTATACTCTTTTTGAAGGTCTTCAGTGAAGTAATCATATAACCGCCTAGATTTTATATCACATAGTTTCTGTAAACGTCCAAATATCATCAATTCTATTTCAAAATTTTCAGTGTCCACTTCCATAAAATCACTTTGTATCCAATCGTTTCTAATTGCTGAAAAGATCTTTTGAATTCTAAGCAAGCTTTTAGTTTCAAAACCCAAATTTAAAAAATGTAAGATCGGTTTTAAATGACCTCTGACAATTATATCTGATGCTTGAAGTATACCTTTCTGAAATAGTTCGACATCAAAAAATGTTTTATTGCTGAGACATATACACTTATTGCTAAATATAATCGGATTATTCTTATTTTCTCCAAAGTGTCTGCATTTATCTAATTCTTGCCATGCCTTCAACATGTCTTTATAAAAAGATGGTATACCCTTCAAGTCCATTTTATTTATATCATAATTACAAAGAAATATAATTCGACCCCCCAGTGATCTGAAAAAGTGGTCAAAGGTTACTTTCCAACCTGAATACTTTTCTCCATAGAGCAACCGTTTGATCCACATTATTCTCTGAGTCTTGATAAATATCTTAAAATTCGTTACTCTGAGTCCCCCAGCGCAGTAATCTTGATATAATATTTTCCGTTTTATTCTGTCTCTCCCTCCCCAAATAAAATTAAAAGAAATCTTTTCGATTTCTTCAAAAATGTTTTGTGGGACTGTCATAAGAGACGAAACATAATTTAGTTTTGAAAATACATATATCTTCAACAATTTAATTTTGCCAAACATCGTTAAATCTCGTTGCTTCCACCAACCGATTAGTCTTTTGATTTTGCTCAAAATTTCCTTATAGTTCAAATCATCTTTTATTTTGGAATGACGTGCGAAATATACCCCTAGGATCTTTATATGTTGTACCCTATGTCCAAAAAAAGGTAAACCCGGCCTATCACTTTCCTCTCCTAACCACATAAAATTTGTCTTATCCATATTTATCTTCAACCCACTTAATTTTTCAAAGTTTTTGAAAACTTTCTTCACTTTATTAATTGAATCCATATCTTTTAAAAACAATGTAATATCATCGGCATACAAAACTTGCTTTATTTCTTTATTCCCGAATCCTACCCCTTTAATGCTCTCATCTTTCCTAATATAACGAGCTAGTAATTCGATAACTATTACAAATAAATATGGAGATAGGGGGTCACCTTGTCTTACCCCTCTATTAATTCCAAAATATCCTGTTGAGTGTCCCCCGTTCATCACGCAACTGCTAACATTAGTGTAGAGGGTTTTAACCCAAGAACACAAAACTTTACCAAACCCAAACTGTTCCAAAGCTTTAAATAAAAGTTTATGGGAAATGCAATCGAATGCCTTTTCAAAATCTACGGCAATTAAAAAGCCTACAGGCTGATACAAGGACTGAAAGAATGTATCATCAATTAACCGAACCGCTTCCCCAATATTCCGATCTTTAACATAGCCCACCTGATCGTAATGGATAATATCCTCCAATACCTCCTTTACCCTTGTAGCTAATACTTTCGACAATATTTTATAATCTACATTTAAGAGAGTAATTGGCCTATAGTTTTTCATGTACAAAGGGTCTTTGCCTTCTTTCTCAATTAGTGTAATTACCCCCTGTCTCTGTGAGTTTGATAACATTTTTGTTTCAAAACTTTCATTAAAAGCCTCCACTATTGTTTTCCCTAAAATTGGCCAGAACGTGAAATAAAACTCAGTCGAGAAGCCGTCATTGCCTGGTGATTTGTTCCATTTCATTTCCTTTACTGCCTGATAGCATTCTGCCAGTGTTATCTTGCCTTCACAATACTCTTTATTTTCTTTACTTAATTTGGGTAATTCATTTAAGAACATATTTTCAATATCCTCTGTAATTTCTCCATTTTTACATGCATATAAATTCTCGTAAAACTCCCTGATAATCTTCAAAATCCCTTTGCCATCCCTCACAGTTTCCTTATTTTCATTATATATCTCCTTAATCACACTCTTCCTTTTATTTGACTTTAGTAATTGTTCAAAAAACTTTGAATTTTTTTCTCCTTCTTCAGACCATTCTGTCCTTGAACGGACTTTTAACCCTTGACGTGAATAGTCGAAAAGCTTCTCTAATTCCATTTTTTTCATGTCAATTTCATCCTGGATACTTTTATGACAATCAATATTGATCGTCAATCGATATTCCAGGTCTTTAATTTCTTTTTCCAATTTTTCAGTGTGGACTCTTCTGAGTTTTGCTCTTTCACGGGAGAATTTCATTATATATTCTCTTAATTTCATTTTCATAAAATCCCAAAATTTAATTTTGCTCGTTATTTGATTCCGCCAAGTTTCCTCTATTTCAGAAATCTTCTTTTTTACCCCATCTACAAAATCTTTTTCATTACATAGACTACTATTAAACTTCCAATACGATTTCCCATAAACAAAACTATCGACTAAATTGTTAAATTCTATTCTAACTCCAGCATGGTCAGGTGTAATAGAAGGCAAAAATTCAGACTTTCTTATCAACTTGTCTACTTTCGAAGAAATGAAGATATAATCCAATCTACTCTGAACTAATGGCTGCTTCTGTCTGAAAGTGAATTCTTTCTTATTAGGATGACGCTTACGCCACACATCAATTAAATCAAGCTTATCAAGAAAGTCTAATAATGAGTCCCTATATTTGCTTTTCGAAATATTACTTGCACCCATGTAATCCAAATTATGATTCATAATAACATTGAAGTCTCCTCCAATTATCAAGGAATATTCTTGACTAAATACAGAACAAATTATTTTATTTAGATCAGACAGAAAATCACATTGGGCGTTTTCTTTATTCCTTGTGGGAAAGTACACGCTTCCTAATATTAGCTTTTCGCCTTGACATTTGCCTTTAATGATGACGTATCTTCCCCCTTCGTCAATTAAGGTTTTTTCCACCACAAAAGTAATACCTGCTTTAAACATTACAATAACCCCCCTACTGTGGTTACTCCCGTGGCTAAAAAACATTGAGCCTTCCCAATCACCCTTCCAACTGTATTCAATGTCTTCTGTGCTAAAGGTTTCCTGCAAGAATATCATATTTGCCGACATTTTGCACCACTGAAAAATCTTCTTTCTTTTGACTCTATCTCTCAGTCCTCTGACATTAATTGAGAGTAATTTTAAATTAACCGACATCAAGAACTATGAATCTATACCTGTAACAAAGAACCTTTAGAAATGTACATAGTGGTGACAGTTTCACAGTAAATGGGAAGCTTGATGCATTTCCAACTCTAGGAAAAACAAACACTTTCAAGTTAGATTGCAAATTAAACAAGTACAGGCAGACATCGGAACCGGAAAACATACCACACATACCATCACCCCACCCTTCAACACTATCAACCACATTCATACACATAAGCATAATATATGCTGTCATGTTCGAAACCCCTCCCATCACTTATTCTAAATCATGGCGTGGCAGCCTTTTACACAAAGTATTAATACAGTCTTCTTACTGTGACAAAAAAAAAAAAAAAAAAAAACAACCAACACCAAAAATAAAACAGTAACTCCAGACGATATAACTTGACCTCATAATTAACGGATTCAGATAATGTGTAACTAATGATACTTTAGCCCCAGGCTCAAACGGCTATAGTATATATAATATTTTAAAAGAAAAAAAACGTAATAAACGAACGTAATAAATAAACCCCGTGCATACTTTAAGCTTCAACAGCTTGTACCCCACCAAATGGCTTTTGATACCATTATAAACTTTACAGTATATAAGGGGTTTCTTTTTTAAGAAAACAAATTAATTAACTTTTGAACTATTCCTCTTCTTTTTTTTTTCTTTTCCTTTCACTGTTAACGACCGGCTTAAGGTAACCGTAAAAGGGCATTATTTATTTTCCCCTTTTAATTTCTCTCAAAACAGAGTCTAGATATAAAATTTATAGTTGATTTAAAGACCTCGCTGGTGTCTAAAACTGGCTGGGGACGAGACTTTTCTAAATAGAAGAACAACGTCCCGCCCACCTGCCGTCATAGACAGTGACCACAAGCAGCCGGTGACGAGATCTAATTATTGCTTCACAAGGCACTAACGTTAATCCTCCTGCTAAGATTGTAAGATTACATG
Organism: Strongylocentrotus droebachiensis; assembly: GCA_035222895.1. NCBI lineage: Eukaryota > Metazoa > Echinodermata > Echinoidea > Camarodonta > Strongylocentrotidae > Strongylocentrotus > Strongylocentrotus droebachiensis. Next base: position 87,709 of record JAVYIG010007197.1, on the reverse strand, counting down.
AATATTTACTATTAAAGGGGGGGGAGAGCAGAAACAAATCGACAATTATGTTGTATATTTCAGATGCCATTTATCTCGATCAACTGAAGTATCTAGGACCAGCTGGAGACGAGACTTGTCTCAAAACACGTCCCGCCCTCCTGCCGCCGCAAAGACCATTCAGCCAATCAGCATGTCCGGCGTTGGTGACCACGAGAAGCCGGTGACGAAAAGAAACAAAAGAAACACTTTCGCCCTCCAGCTCTCGCGGACCAATCATAGCTGAGGAAGCTTCTCACGTGTTCATGGCTATTGATTAGTTGGATTACTTTGCTCACCAAATGGAAAAGGAAAGAGAAATGCGATGTACATGTATGTATTAAGTTACACACACACATACACACATGCACACCAAACCACTCCCCCTCTCCATTTGTAAATAACTTTAAAAGGAACCTGTTCTATAATTTGCGTTGTACAGTGTTCACATTCCTCTAATGACACATTTTAAAGATTAAGTAACAAGCTAGACATCTCATGGAATGCAATAAGGCAAACCTATGCATACATTAGTACAAATTGGCGGGTACTATTTTCTCTTTACATTCATGAGTTTTGACTGGTGCTTTAAATTGCATGGTACAGTACTTCCAACCAGATTACATCTCATGGAATGTCACAAGGCTTACATTCTTGAGTCTTAAAATCTATACCTCCAAGTACGATATGGCGGGGAATTTTTTTTTTTTTTTTTTTTTTTTTCTTTTTTTTCTTCACTTTACATTCCTGAATTTTCGACGTTTGGAGAATTCGTTAATGCAAAAACAAAAGTTCTCACAACAGTTCTTTTCCACAATACACATATCAAGGGATTGAACTTTAATATAATTACAGTTTTTGTAATGCATATTTCCAGCTGGAGTAAATACATTATCTCACCGAAAAACTATTTTGTGTAGCGCCCTCTGCAACAAAAATCAACTATCCCTTTAATTTCTAAAGTCACGATTATCCAAATAGCCAACACAGTAAGGTATCGCTTTAACTTATAAAACTCGACTGTTGGTGTTCGCCGCTGACTGGAAATATCTATTCTAATATAACTATGATAACATAGGCAACATGGCAGAGTTGTTTACTTCCCCTTTTGCTAATTAATACCATACGTTGTGTTGTAATTAGTATACAAATATTGACTGCTCATGAGGATGATGGTGGGAACTATCACTCCCAAGGTGGTGTTCATACCGGCCCTTGCCGAGGGGGTGATAGAATGGCCGGTATGAACACCACCGAGGAAGTGATAATTCCCACCACCATCCGATTACAGAGCAGTCCATATTTGTTTTACATACCTCATCCGTTCTAAGATAGACGTATTCATCAACAACCTCTACAATATCATCATCAAATTTAAATAGTTCTATACCGTCTATATGAATTTGTCGAACTTTACCACGAGAAAATACAGCAACTTTGGTTTTTAGCTGCGTTGAAACCATTTTGAGCTAGAGCGCCGTGACAACGCGTGAGTTGCGCGCTGGGGGGAATCTTGTACGCTGTGTGCAAAAGTCGCGCAGGGTTTAGGAGTTCTATCACAGGGTTTTGGACTACTATCACAGGGTTTGATAGAACGACGCAATGATAGATCGAAATGCTCCTTGTCATGTGATATAGTCTTGACCAATCAGTGAATGACAATCTATGTTTAAGGTCGTATCAGGACAATTACCCCTAGACCGCGGGCCATGCCTCAAAAATGTGCCTAGAAATCAACTTTCGTGACCCATCTCTTGTATCTACCTTATTTTTTTCTCACTTATAGAGAAAAAATCACTGAAAAAGAATATACAACTCGTCAGTGCTATAAGTTGCACATTAATTAGTTATGCTAATTAAACAAAGTGATGGCGCCCTCTACAGTTCAAAAATGGCAATTGCATGTTATTGTATGGGTTTATTGGTGTATTCATCTACGTACATGAAATAACGTCGACTGTATATATAAAATATATGTTTGCGGGCATAACGGGGGGGGGGGGGGGTAGGAGTGGGTGGATTACCTCATGTTTTTTATGGGGGGCAATGGTGGCTTCACCTAATCGTGAGGAAGGGTGTGGGGATGGTGAATTTACCTCATGGAGAGGAAGGTTTTTTATTTGTTATTTTTCATTATTATTATTATTGTGGGGGGGGGGGGGTGGTGGAATAACCTCATGGGTGTTTTTTTCTTGGGGGGGGGGGGTGGGTGATGTATCCCCCTTGTTTTGTGTTTTGGTTTTTTTACGATGGGGGGTTCCCCTTATTGAAACGAAGGGTAATTGTTGCTTGGTGATTAAAATTAATTATACTTAATTAACGGTTGTGTGTCATTAGTTTGTATTTTTGTGTGTCTAGATGTGAATTTATGTGCAATTACTAGTTATGTGTGTGACACACATGTACATGTGTGTGCAATTCATTCATGGATCGTTGATGTACACACAATTCTCAAAGAGTTAAAATAAAAAAAATAAAAACAAAATAGGATCCTCTAGTTGATGCTCCTCACCCATCTCGGCAGCAGCCAACATCCCGCAACATATGCACAACATCAACCCCGCTCCCCCTCCCCCTCCCACACACGCTCAATTTAGTTGTAGCAATACAGACACACAATCTCCCCCCTCCCCACTCGCCATTGTGACTTGCATGCACTAAATCATTCATGCGTTTCTGCAAACACATGCACAATCACATACTGAACACATAATCACACCCTGCCACACCCATTAGAAAAATAAAAGAAATCTGCAAAATCAGTTGTCTTTTTTTTCTCATTTATCTAAGATTTCACATGTGGTCTCATAGATCCACGGATGTTTTGGTACATGTAATATATAAGACAAAAAATCTGATAATGAGTTAATGATATAACTAGCAACATTGGTTATAATAATAATGCCAATAAAAAAGAAAAAATAAGAAGAAAAAATAAATAATATAATACATATACTTGTAAAAATAATAACAATCAAGTACTTATTAACAGGGAAGCAGAGAGGGAGAGAAACACAAAAAGTTGTACTTCTAAGTTGTGAAAACCATACAGCAAATTAGCTGAAAATGATAATGGAATACATTTAGCAATCTTAATTCAATATTATGTGTAAAACTCTTCCTTACTAAGATCTGAAAAGTTTGAAAAGTTCATTGTACAATAAATGCTTTCACTCTCTGACAGGCTGCTCTCTGACTCCAAATATTATACATGCATTTTTGTTGGTATACACTGCAATGTGCACATATTCAGGATAGATATTATGTGTTAACGATTTGCCATACTTTTTGCTGTTGAAAAATCGACCTTTCATACCAGCATTCACGTTTTAAATAAAATTGTGAGAATCAATAAATCTGCATGCACCTCACAAGCATAATTAATCATCATGGGAAAACTTCATTACAAAAGAGACTGCTTTTAATTCAGAGAAATGTGATAAGTATGGATTGAAGTACCACAAATGTGTCTTTTGATATTTTCTCTTTCAATAACTTTCAGTTGATATCATATTACCCTTTCCATTTAATTCTTCAAAGTGAAAAAGTAGGCATTACTTTCCAGTTACATTCGTATATTCCCATTCTCATATATTAACAGCAGCATGTATTAGATTCATGCAGGCAGGTTAACACAGAATAGTACACTAATAAGTCTATACACTTAAAGAACTTACTTCAGCCTATTTCAACAAAAAAATGGAGCAATAACTAAAACCCTGAGAATTATAGACTTTGCTATCACCACATGTTCTCATGAAATATATTCATGTGTAGAGCTTGACCTCTAAAATACGATATAAGGGTGAGGCTTTGGTGACAATACATTCATTTCCACGGATAAACTGTACAGTCTTGGCATTTACCAATGTACATGTACCAGTACCTATACACACAACAATGTGTGCGTCTTTGAATTTCACGTACACAGAAACATGCAACATATCTTTCCAGAATTGAGAATTCTAATTGTCATTACAATCACCATTGGCCCTCTCTTTCTTACAAACGCACTAAAAAAATATCTACATTCGTAGATATATATATGTACTACTAATAACATCTTTGACTGATCCTCTCCTCTACTATCTTGCGACAGAAGCTGGAGTATGATCTCTCGTACATCTGTTGTGCAGTTTCTGTGTGAAGTTTTGAACCGAGTGCCACCTTTGTGTACCTGTAATAACAAGATTTGTGATATCTAACTTCAATCGCTACATGATCCTTACCCCTTAAATCCAACAACAGAGCTTCATCTTGCTTCATCAAAGCAGCTGTTAACAAATTCCCCCCATCTTTTCTTTCACACAAGACATATTTTTCTACTTTTCGTTTACCCGAAGATTGTTCACGAAAGTACTTCGTCCCTTTGCAAATGATACATTGGACTGGTAGCACATGCCGTCTGTCAGACCACTGGGGGGTAGAGGATTGCTGTCCGCAAGATACTCCAGATCGTAACATTCTCTTGGGTGCTGGCCCTGCTGGGATATCTCCGTCTTCATTGGGGGGTGCTTCTTGAAGATGTTCCTTGGTTGAGGTCTTCTCAGCATCTATATCGGTTATAAAAAAGGCAGAAAAAAAAGAGGATAGGAGAAAGGAAAGAGAAAAAGAGAAAACAAGAGGATATCAGAAACAAACAAAAACAATAAATTAGCAATCAAAATATGACTTTACAGAATGTTCAAAAGAATGAACACTTTACATCAATCAATTATGGGCAAAACATGTGAAAAAAAAAGTTATTCTGGAACATAAAGTTACACTGTAGGCCTACCAATATTTAAATCTGAATATTATGCAAAAGCAATCAATATTTTCAACTTGAAACATGAATTGCTTCATTCTACGGTGACATGAACAATAGGATACATTGGGATTTTTGCAAGAACAATAAAGTTTTTTTTTTTATTAATTCATACAAATATTGTCACAATGGAAAAGAAATTAAAACAAAACATGTTTAGATATACATGTATACATGTAAATTACCTTTCTTCTTCTGGAATCTTGCTATCGCTCGATTGATTGTTGTCACGTTGCAGAAGTGTCGATAACATTCGGCATGATACCCTGCAGTTGACTCAAGTTTCCTAGTTAAAGATAACACAAAAGAAGAAATAACTGATTACTTTATTTATTCTGTGGAAGGCAGTAATAAATTACAAATAAAGACACCTTTCGGAAATAATATCGCTAGTGATGTTCGTTTGTTTCGCAATGTATGGTCAACAAGGGATCTAAAAGACAACATTCTTTTAGATCCCTTGTTGACCATACATTGCGAGACAAACGAATATCACTAGCGATATTATTTTCGATACTATATCCGCAATGAGTAATATATTTAGCCTTAAACTTAAAGACACCTTTTAGCTAACAATATAATATTGTAGATCTAGACCTAATTATTGCAGGTATTGCATTTCATAACTTGGCTTTGCCTTGCTCTGGCGAAGTTTGGTGAGACCACACCATCTTTTAAAATTAGATTTAGAGTTTTGACTAGTAAGTAGTAATGTAGCATGACTAGCTGACAAGTCAAAATTAAAACAACCATCTTTTTACCATGCCATATGCCTTGTCCATGCCATGATTATTATCATTCATTCATGTCTGAAAACTCTGGTCTGGATGAACAAGGCCAGCGCTACTTTAATAATACTATGAAGTATTGCACCAAGCATCTGGGCCAGGTCAAGCAAATTATGGCAAACTCATTTAACTTAACTTAAGTCTTAGACTAGAGTTAGACAGCCTGGGCCCAAGCCAGTATATCTATAAATTTGTCTTCTAGTTCTACTGCCTGGCTACTGCCCATGCATGCCTGGCCTGGGGCCCCTACCCTAGTAAATTTCAGTTTCAATGCAATGCAATTATGCAAACCTAGAGATATAGTACAATATCTTACTTAATTAAAATGAGTTAAGTAGTTTTAAAGATCTACAGATCTAGAGCATAGGCCTAGTTGTATCTTACCTGCCAGTTCTTTGTTTATGTACATGATCATCACCATCAGTGCAGTGTCAGTATCATCACCACGTACCACCGCCTCTGCATTTGAACGGTCCCACTCCTTCACTTTCTTGTTGTTGCTGCAGAAACTTGGCAGCAACTCTGCTTTCCGAACTTTCTTTTACATTGATCCATTTCGCTGCACATTCTTGAAACTTCTTAAAACTTTTATCACCAAATGGGGTAACCTTTGTGTGAGTGTCGATAACATGCATTGCACAGAAGACAGATAAATCTGCCTCGGAATCTTCCGTAGTACTAGCTGGCATCTGACGACATAATTGCCGCCATGATGGCCAGTGTCGTCTGCTATCAGTACAGCGTAAAACGAAGCGCGTGATTGGTCATTAGCCCGTCAGTCCGCAGAACATGCAATGAGAAACGTATTTTGATTGGCCAACCATATCGGAAAAAAAATGCAAAATTGTTGTGTTTTTTTCATATTTTGAGAAAATGTGCAACTTTTATCCTTGACGAGTTTGAGATATGATTTCAATACTATTTTTACACATACTGACAAAAAAGAAGGTAGATACAGAGGGTGGGTCACGAAACGAAAGAAAAAAGCACCATGGCCCACGGTCTACCCCTGGGCAATCACCCCCCGGGCAATTACCCCCCAGAAAACTACCCCCGTAGGACGATTACCCCCCGGAAAATTACCCCCCGGAGAATTACCCCCCCGAGGACAATTACCCCCCAAGGACAATAAACCCCCGGAAAATTACCCCCCGGAGAATTACCCCCGAGGACAACTACCCCCCGAGGACAATTACCCCCCCCCCCCGAGGACAATTACCCCCCGGAAAATTACCCCCCGGAGAATTACCCCCCCGAGGACAACTACCCCCCGCGGACAATTGTCCCCCGAGGACAACTACCTCCGAGGACAATTACCCCCCATGGACACTTCTGGGCATGATGGCTCAGTGGTTAGAGCGCCCGCTCAGCATATTAGATTCGAGAAGGGTAGTAATAACATATTATGTTATGCAGGGCCCGCTGGAAGAGCAGTTTCATAACTGAAGTGGCTACCTTGGGTAAATAAAACGTTATTATTATTATTATTATTATTACCCTCGAGGACAACTACCCCCCAGGAAAACTACCTCCCAGGACAATTACCCCCGAGGACAACTACCCCTCCCCCCTTCGAGGACAACTCCCCCTCCCCCCCTCCGAGGACAACAACCCCCGGAGGACAACTACCCCCAATGACAAACACCCCCGAGGAATTTATAACACTGTGACGTATAACGCAAGCTTCTCTCCATAATTGCTATTTACAGAAAATTGCATAAACCTTCATTTTCTTTGTTATTTATGAAGTTCATTTCAGTCTTTTCAAATTATTCAATTCGATATGGGGGGGGGGTGGAGGTCGCCCAATTCCCTTTGTAGTTTTGCTACCGAGTAAAGAACAGAAATTACATTTCTTAGAAATTGAAAAATACATTGCGCGCAGATGAGTACGTGTTACAGCTTCTCTCACCATCAATGGCACAACAAAGAAATTAGGATGTAAGATTTCCTTTATGCATCCTCTGTAACTTTTTTAATCAGCTAATCGTGTATTTGTCTTTGTATGTATAATGGGCCCTCATCCATGCCATGATCCATAATTGAGGTTTTCTTCACGTTATCTATTATTTATGTTGTCATGCTGAAGTGTAATATGTTTTCGTGTACGTTAAATTATTTTGAAATAGAAATTGCCTTCAAGTTATATGTACAGTGCCATGTCAAAAGAAAATAAATATCCGCTCTCTGGTAATTCATCTCGTTTGATTTTGTAACGCCAGCATAGCGTTTTTCAACCGGGGTGCCGCAAGAGAATGATTTGGAAAACATTGATTTTGTAAAAAACATCAAATACCAGAACCGGTTAAAATATGTAATTACATGAGAATATAAAATTGTCGAAGATACTAAAGTGTCTTCCTTCCTCGCTCGCTGACAATATTTTGACAGCAAGGTAAATAAGGGCAACGAGAGGCCCGAATATCCTCAAATTCGTGTATCAAAATCATGACCGAATATATCACTTTTTACTTATGTACATTTGGCGGCTAGGTGCCCGCATACAGTACTTTAAATAGTTTCTAGTGTGTGGATTACAAACTAATTTTTTACCAGTTTGAAAATGTCTTCTCCTTTTTATTCTTAAATGTGCATAGCACTTGACGAGAGCCAGAGTCATGCCAAATCAATAATCTGTAAAGACTTTGGGATATGGGAGAAACTTTTCATTTCTTAAGAGGGTACCGTGACTAACAAAAAGTTAAAATAACGCTGCTCCAGAGAAATGTATTTCTATGCATTTTGAAAAGCGCTGGACCTAAAACTTACATCCTTCGTGGAAATTAGCAACCGCACTGGCGTTGCATAAATTATACTAAAAGAGAAATGTGTGGTAATGAGGAAGACAACGTGATATAGTGTTTGAAAGAATATGGGTTCATGCAGGGGATCTTATGGGCTCGTAGCCATCTCTCAATGTCTCAGATCGTCTTTTGCTATTGAATCCTGATTGTCCACGGGGGTAGTTGTCCTCGGGGGATAATTATCATTGGAGGAATTGTCCTCGGGGGTATTTATCATCGGGGGGTAGTTGTCCTCGGGGGGTAATTGTCCTCGGGGGGTAATTGTCCTAGGGGTAATTGTCCTCGGGGGGGGTAATTGTCCTCGGGGGGTAATTGTCCTAGGGGGTGATTGTCCTCGGGGGGTAGTTGTCCTCGGGGGGTAATTGTCCTCGGGGGGGTAATTCTCGGGGGGGTAATTTTCCGGGGGTAATTGTCCTTGGGGGGTAGTTGTCCTCGGGGGGTGATTCTCCGGGGGGGTAATATTCCAGGGGGTAATTGTCCTTTGGGGGTAGTTTTCCGGGGGGTAATTTTTCGGGGGTGATTGCCCAGGGGGTAATTGTCCTAGAACCGTTATCGAGCGTCAGTTTTGTGTAAACAGGGTCGAATTCCCTTTCGTTCTAAATAACTTTGCTGTTTCCTTTATTGACAGCGGAAATGTCTTCGTTTTAACTGCGGTCATATTGATAACGGAGGAGTTCAATAAAAAAATCAGCAGCTGAAAACAGACTGAATTGATCTTTTATGATACACGTGCCAATAAAATGTTCCGTTGATATTTATTTTCATCACATGACTGTGTTTTAATTGTTATTGTTGAGCGGATTTAATCGATGAGTACCTCCCCTCCCCCACCCCCTTCAATTTAATGTTCGAGCGACTATTAACATTTGTTGCACTGTACAGTGCGTCCCAGAAAAAACGAAACCGAGAAGTAGCGATGTTATATCATAACTTAATCACAACTATAATTAATGAATGATACATATGTGGAAAGCTTAGAGTCTCCTCTTTCATGTGATGCTACTCAGATGATGCATACTTTACGCATGAGTGATTAAAATCAATTTGAAGGAAGGAAACCAAAAAGACATTTGGCGGGCGGTATCTGAATTTCGAAGACAAGTTCACATTTCTAGAAAGTTGAGTTTCTGACCTTTCATATGACACCTCAATCAGAAAAAATGAGCGAGGAATGACAAAGTTCTGTTTGTTTAAAGTAGTGCTTGCATTTCCATAATTTTATTAAACGAATTCGTTTTCACTGGCTGCCTGCCGTATCAATAAACGAAATTAACAAAAGACTTAACTCCGTTTCGTTGACAATCAGCCGTAGACGAGAGTCTTCATGCATGGCTGATTGTCAGCGAAACGGAGTTAAGTCTTTTGTCAAATCTGCTTTTTGCTACGGCAGGCACCCAGTGAAAACGAATTCGTTTGTTAAAATTATGAAAATGTAAGGGCTACTTTAGACAAACAGAACTTTGTTATTCCTCGCTCATTTTTCCTGATTGAGGTGTCATATGAAAGGGCAGAAACTCAACTTTCTAGAAATGTGAACTTTTCTTCGAAATTCAGATACCGCCCGCCAAATGTCTTTTTGGTTTCCTTCCTTCAAATTGCTTTTAATCACTCATGCGTAAGAAATGCATCATCTGAATAGCATCACATGAAAGAGGAGACTCTAAGCTTTCCAACTATGTATCATTCATTAATTATGGTTGTGATTAAGTTATGATAAAACATCGATACTTCTCGGTTTCGTTTTTTCTGGGACGCACTGTATAGTCCATGTTTGTACAGCATACGGACTTTGATTGTTCATTAAGTCTCCCCATCTCAATGTTATGGCGAGCGCTTTTTTAAGCGTTTTAAGAACTGCAAACATCATCATCTTAAGCAAAGGGTGACCTCATCGTAGACAAAAAAAAATATCCAGTCTACTGTTCGCCCATGTGTTACGTCAGTATGGTAATTATTTCAGCGCCTGAAAGAAAGGGAGATTAGAGGAAGGGGGCATTTTCAACCCTGAATTATAGCGTAGATGATGACAGAAATTAAATTATTTCAAATTGTTCATCTCCTGGTACATTTACAAGGAGTTCTTACGTGATCTTTAGCACCAAATTGAAGAAGGCAAGCAGAGACAGAGGAACTGGGGCAATGTTGTAGAGGTGAATATACCACGGATATATAGGATTTCATACTGTTGTCACTCAAATTGATGAAGGTGCATTCAAAGGAGACCCGATAGCTCAGTCGGTAGAGCAGTGGTCTCGTAATCTGGTGACCCGGGTTCGAAACCAAGTTGATGCGCTAGTGCCCTTTGGTAAGGCATTAATCCTCATTACCAGGTCCTTCGGAGAGGACCTAAAGCCGTCGGCCGTCTGGTTGCTTACTTACAAGCATTTATGCTTTCTTAGCAGTCAGGTAAAAAAAAAAAACTAACTAACTAAATTTCACGCATGTCGTCTTCGATCGATAACGATCTCTCAGATTTAAAATCTGGGCATTAAAATTCTTTTGGATCAACCAATAGATGACCATTCAAATTAACTGAGCGCCAAAATCATTTCAGTTAAGGGCATTCCAAATGTTGTTATCCACGTTCGATTTATTTTCGAGGCCACACAACTCTTTTACGTGTATACAAAGTCGTGAACGTACGTACGATTTCAAATTGTGTGCATTAAATTTCGATGTTCGTGCATTGAAATTAACACCGACGGTAGGCCTGAGGAGCCTTTCGGGGCGTTCAATTTCATTTGAGGGAAATCAATTAATTAATTCGTTCTTTTCTGTTTGTATTAGTCGTGTATGCTTGTTTGTGTGATTTGTTATTGTTTGTTTTTTACGAGTTTTACAAATTTCTGTTACGAATAATTGTATTTCAATAGTAAGAATGCGAATTACGTATATTAATTGTTGCTAGGTAGGACAAACATTCAATGGCTTTACAAAGATATTTGCATTAAATTTGATTACATTACCAAAAATGGCCTATTGAAGTACAAATGATAATAGCAGGAGAATTAAATAAATCTTCCCCACACACACCTGGGAAGGAAGCATCCATAAATTTGAATACATTTTAGTTGATAAACGGCTTCGCATAGTACGTCACGCTATCTTGAAAATGGCGATGAACATGTATTGCTGAGAAACAGTACATTATTCTTGCTTTTTACCTCTCTCATACAATTCGAACAAATCGCTAAATTGAGCGGATACGTATATAAATAACGATCTACACAAATATTGAGTGCAAATATAAAGCGCTTGTCATAAAGTCATATACAAATAATTCATGTTTGCGAGTAGATTACACAGTGATTCATAAATTGTTATGCACTGTACCTCACCATTTTATTGTTACCATTTCTGTAAAAAACAGGGGCGGATACACGGGGGGTCCGATGGGCCCGCCCCCCCCCCCCTCTAACAAAAAAAAGGGAAAGGAAAGGAAATAAAAGGGGAAAAAGAAGGGTTAAAAACGCGAGTTAGAAGTGGACCCAGGGCACTCACTTATCCGCATATAGGCCCACGCTCTGATATTTGGGTCGTTTTCATATCAGAACTAGCCCTAATTCGTGTTTTAGGCCTATATGATTAAAACAAAATGCCGATGATCACTCTACACTATATAGGGGGTACAAGTTACAACGTTCAAAAGTATGTCAGGACTCATTCAGCTTCAGCTCGAGCCCCCTTCTTTTTTGAAAAAGTGTGTTAAAGAGAAATAGAGAGAAACCAACTAAGGACAAGGTCAATTGCAAAAGGACAAGACATTTAACTACATAAAAGCTTGATTTAGCGAACCTAATTCAGCAGCAACAACAAAAAGCGAAAAAAAAACAAATGCGAGAAGTAAAAACACGGAAGCATCATTAAGCATGTTGGCAAAGCTTCCGAGCTCGGCAATTTGCGGATTCGTAAAAATCAGTTCCGTTAAAGAAAACTACACACTTTTAGCGCCAGAATCTGTGTAAAAACACTTCATTCAGTTTAAGCGGAGGGTCAAAATAGAAAAAGAGTGGTTTGCCTGCCACTACCACACAAAGCACAACTTTTTCATTCGGAAGACTTTATTATAATACACAATATTTCAGAGGTGTTTTTTTGTATTTGTAGTGAACACCCTACATCGGAGGGGGCGTCTAAAAAGAGACCCTTTTGACGAAAAATAGTATTTTGTGAATAATATTAAAGGAAACCTTGAACCACCATGAATTTGGTGTCATATGAAAGAAATTTAAATTATCTACATTTCGATACCAATTTGAACAGAATTGGGATTAATCAACATCAAAAAATTTAAGTATTAAACTTGATTTTTGTGATTTTTTTTCTTCGAAATATTGAATTTTATCCAAAGAATGTTTATTTCCATAAATCTTAATCGGGGGGTGCCTTTTTGTAACCTTTTTTTAAATTTAGAACAATCTGCACCAAACTGGCCCTATATACTGCCTTAATTACGTCCCCCATTATAATTATGGAAATCCCTTGTTTTTATTTGGCAGGCCTCATCGAATTCTGTGACTGCACATTTCAATTACTTCTTTCCCCCTTGATCGTTTACGAATCATGGGGTGTTGTAAGGCAGAGGCGGTGGCGCTCGTTTTCGCCGCCATCGAAAACTTCTTCCACTCCGCGATCATCTTCGGATGGCCGTCTCTCGTCTACGTGCTCAAGGACCTCGGTTATTACAGCGATTTATGCCCGCCACCCAACGACAACGCCACGACCACCGTTTCGACATCGCCCTTGGTGACAGCGTCCCCCGCATCGATCACGACTGAAGGTGATGATTCGGTGGAGGAAGCCGCGGTCGAATGCGATGCTCAGGATGCGAGACTGTTGCTTATTTACACCATTTCATCGAGTATGTTCTTATCGGGTATGCTCTTATCGGGGATCCTCTTCACGAGAGGAGGGACCCTCATCACCCGCCTCATATTCAGGTTGGTTACCAAGAATCATCTTGATTATTACATAATCATTATGTATTTCATAAGTGCAAAATAATATATCGCAGTATTTTTAATTGTTATGCTCTTAAAATTACTTTTAATGCAATTTTGCTGCCTATATACCCATTTTATCTATTAATCATAAAAGTTATACGAATTTTTTTGGTAATCGAACTTATCTCCACAAGAGAGGAATGTGGAAGGAAGAGAGAGAGAGAGAAAGGCGGCATGATGACTCGATTGTGCATTTTGTGATAATTGCAACAACTTTTTAACAAACTACCACCCGGACAACTACCCCCCCCCCCTCCAGACAACTACCCCCTACGAAAACCATCCTCTAGGACAACTACCCCCGGACAACTATCTTAGGGGGAAGTTGCCCGGGGGTAGTTTTCCAGGGGTATTTGTCCTGGGGTAGATGTCCTCGGGGGTAGTTGTCTGGGGGATAGTTGTCCAGGGGTAGTTATCCTAGGGGGTAGTTGACAGGGGGTGGTTATCCGGGGGATGAATGTCCAGTGGGTAGGTGTCCGGATACATGTCATTAGATGTGTCCGGAACATTTTCAGAGTCGTCAGGTTTCATGACGTCATACAGGCGCCATTTTTCTTAAAATCAACTCATGATCGTATGTTCATAGCGGAAAGTCATTTCTCATTCATATTTATCAATGTCAATTTCAGGTCGATAAACGCGCACAAAATATAAAAATGCTCCAAATCGTCTCAAATTCATTTTTAAGCATTTTGCGAACATAGAATCGCCATTTTTTTCTTTCATGATATTTCCCATTTTTTTCCCGAACAATATGAAACCATGTTCATCTCTTTATGAACATTAATAACGGAATGAGCGTTCGTTCAAGATAAATGTCCGTGCTCGCGAGCTCTTTTAATACATAGCATATATGGGGGAAAACAAGCCTATACAAACTCCATTATAGCTCTTTGGGATGCTGGGGAGTCCCCAATAATTGTTCATATTTGGATAGAGTATGAGTCGGATATATGATTTCATGTCTCATTTGGCCATTAAGTATATATATCTTGACGTCATCATAATGGCCTTGGAACTCAAAATACGAATTTGCATATAAACACGTCAGCATATTTATGGAAAATGTATTGCATCTCTGTATATTGATCGAATTTCTTCAAAATTTTGGTATGTTGTAGCTAAGGCAATTCTCCAGAAGATCCTTTCCACCATTTTTCATGTCGATGACGCCGTCATAGTTTAAAATTGCAATCAAAGGCGACATGTCAGAATTTTCTAAATTTGCGTGTTTATTATGCCGTTCTCAAATTTGCATGTAGTCAATTTTGATCTATTGGATAACGCATTACTTGCCTGCGATGCTCAAGGTTGTAGGTTCGATTCCTGGGGAGTGTTTCACAAAGACTAAGATCGACTTTAAGTTGGACTTAACTTTGGTAAGCCTTTCATGCCACTGGTTGCGCTCATCATTGGTCTCTCAATTATGATTTAGATAATACTTTTTCCTTCAATAATGAACTATCAGAAAATGTAAATTCTGTAGATTTGTGACCATGATTTCATACGTCCCTTGAGAAACCAATGCCAGGAATGGTTAGAGGAACTAGTGGCATGACTGGCCTCTCATAGTTAAGTCCAACTTAAAGTCGATTTTAGTCTATGTGAAACACTCCCCAGAAGTGTCCATTTTTGTTAAATGGTTATCAACATGTCAAAAGGTCATTCACCGCCATCAAATTCACGACAGATCACCTAATTCGTCCTCAGTGACGAATTACATTTCTCGTTTTCTTTGTAGTGTATCCCTATTCATAGCTTACCTGTGTATGGCGCTCAGCTCCCCGTC